>PVIR01010630.1:34103-49509 GCA_004026965.1 Petromus typicus | reverse complement strand
ACTCTGCCATAAAAAATGATAAGTTTGAATCATTTCTACTTAAATGGACATACCTTGAGGATATCCTCATAAGTGAAATAAATAGGTCACAGATAGATACATATTGCATCTTTTCTCTGGTATGAGAAAATGAAGATGTAAATGAGTCCTAGCATTGTATGTTATATATTGTGAAATAGAAAATGCTCAATGTAAAATAGGGTGAAAGGGGACAATGTTGAGATTGTAACAAAAAAGTAAGGAAATAAATTTTATATATATGGGGGGGTGGTAGGGTGGGTGGGGCTATGGGAAAAAATGAGAATTAAGTTGTGTCTTATACTGGTACAAATCCCCATTATGGAGTGCAATCATGATGTGTATATTTAATGTACCAATAAAGATAAAAAAAATACAAAAAAATAAAAAGAAAAAGAAAATATTCACTTATTTTTACAAATAGTATTCATTACCAGGCATAACATTCTATCTGAAAATTTCAGGCTGTAGTGATCAAGTTTTCCTCGGCAGCATTTTGTGAGATCCAAACTTATCAAAAAAGGAAAAATGACCCCAGAGTCACAGAGGATACCGCCACACAGAACCACATCTCTCTAGTGTCACAAGAAGATGGAAAGTTCCAGAAAGAATGATATCTCCAAGAGGCTTTTTACAAAATCACTGATGAGGTATTCCATGTGCTTGAAGGTACTGAGAAGGAATTTACATGTCTGGCAAAGTGCTGGAATGAATTAGTGAAAGGATCACAAGAGCAGAAGCCAGTAGCAACAGCAAATGGAATGATTAATGCTCATGTAAAACAAAAACTGCAAAAAAAAATAAAAAAAGAAGAAGAAGCAACAACAAATGTAATCACAGGACATTTGTGGCTCAGTTGTATATAATATGTATATTAAAATTAAGTAAAAGTAACAATTTACATAAAATTTGTTCAATAACCAAATTATAAAAACAGAGAAGAAAAAAGTGACTTTGTAAGTATTCTGCAATGAGAAAATAAAAAACTAATCTCACATAATAAGAGGCTAACGTACTATATTTTTCAAATAGAGAAAGCCTAATAATAACTAAATCAATATCACTTGAAAACATAGACATAAATAGTATAAAAAATTAATGAAAAGACTCAAAAATGTTAACCCTGTTAGGGTAATTAAGACATAGAGAAGAATGACATAAAAGGTTCTTCTTTGTTGCTGGGTTATATTCTACCATAATCATTTTTCAGTTTTTAAACTAAGCACATGTATGAGAAGGATAATTAAACTGAAAAAAACAGTGATAACCATAAGAAATTATAGGCCCGAGTCCAAACTGTTGACGCTGATTTAATTTGCAGTTCGGGGTATGACGCCCCTGGGAGGCGTTTGGAAATGGACGAGTGTGGCTCTGATTGCCCTGGTGACTGGGACGCTTGGAACAGTAACGAGCTGTGCCAAGCACAGAGCTGTGCACACAAACATGGCGATGCCAGGCTCACGTCCATAGCAAGCGCTGCACCAGATGGCAGAGAGAGAAGAAGAAAGTAAGGATGAAGGGAGGAGGTGAAGGAGAAGGAGAAAAAAAACAGAGGAAGATGTAACATTTTATACTGAAATTACAGCAAAAAAGAAGTAGAAACAATGATAATGGTAAAAACTCTAACTTCATTATTTCAGTGAAATGTAAAGAGGAAAATTATTACATTGCAAATGCTAATAAAATCAATTTAATAAGAATGAATACAAACAGCATTAAAGGACACAAATAGTAATATTTTCATATGAATTAAAGTTACAGTCCATGAAAAGTATATGGCAAACATGAACTTTTATATATCTAGCACAGAGTTTTGTAATATACAGAGAAATAGTTCCATAAATACAGGATATATTGCAAACTTGACTAATACAATGAGAGTCTTTCTCAGAAACTGAGTAGAGAGTGAATTAAATTAATGTTCTGGTAAGTTTATTCTCTGTGACACACATATGTCTATATATGTCTCTATACACAAAAGTACATGTACTTGTATGTATGTGTGTGTATGTATATGTATATTTACATTTTTGGAAAAGGGAGGAACAGAAATTGTTATTCAACAACAAAATTATTTCCCAACCCTCTTGTGATACTCAAAGCTTTTCAGATTCATGCAGGATGCATTCTGTGACAACTATACACAAAAGAACAAAGACAAGAAAGCAAGGAGTGAGGGGGAAAAAGAAGAGCATAAAACCCAAAACCTTAACACTACCATCTCCAATCTATTTACTTTTCAAAACTTCAAACTAGATCTTGTATCAAACAGATCTAGAAAGATCTGTTTGATACAAGATCTAGTATCAAAAGATACTACATGTGTAGTATCTTAAAAGCCTTCTGCTTTCAGAAGATCTACAAAAGATCTTCTGAAAGCAGAAGGCTTTTAAGGAAAATGTCTCCCTAACACAGTCTTCAGACAAGGCAAATACTGGAAAACAAAGGTCTTTGATGCAGCTAAATGCTTTAAAATGGACTTTCCCTAGATCACAGTTTGTTATGCAAATTTCTGGATTAAGTCTGGTTGTGTGTTGTGTTGTTTCTGTTAGATCACTGCGTTCACAGATTCAGTGCCACTCCACAGTCAACTCAGTATTTCAAGAAGCCTCACAGCCAAGAACAGTCCTAGATAAATGATACCCCTCAAGATTTCTCTGCTAAGAAATAAAGTTCCCCAGTTTTCCCAGGACAAGTATTCCTAGTAGTTGAACGGTAAATTACACTGGCAGACTGAAAGATTTAAGCTAAGGCATTGTTGCTTTTATCTCACTGTGGAAGTTAACAGATGAAAGGACTTAAATTCAGTTTTGTCACTGAGTTTATTTCTTCAAGGTACAAGTGACGATCTGTGAAATGAGACAATTCTACAGAGTTAAGTCACGAGACATAACAACTTAAATTCTTCTTAGGTATTATTAAAGCAATGACATGATGGACAACCTATTCATTTGAGATCTGTCATTTTCCTTATATATACTCAGGGGAATACACACACACACACACACACACACACACACACACACACACACACACATGAGAATCTGAGGGTCTTGGTCTTATTTCAAACCAGGCCCTTGTATAATGTTGAATATCTTTCTTTCCCCTCTCTATTTCATATTCTTTCACTTACCAGTACCTAAATGGGACTCTGAAATTAGATTTTAAGATTTTTACTGAGATAAATGAAAACACTAGGGTAAATGATATCAAGGAACATTAAATGGTCAGTCTGGAGACACAAAGGTAATTAATATGACACATAAAAAACAAGTATCACATGGAGCATCAACCACAGACCAATGTGAAGAGTGCCTAGGCACCACACCTAGTAGAAAACGCTCCAGGCCTTGCTCCAAGGCCCAAACTGCAACTCCTGACTTTCATACCACATCAAAGTTAGAAATGTGCTAAGTGAAAAGAAGATTCAAGGGGATTTTCAGGGGATATCTTCCTCAAAGGGAGCTGTCAGTCATTTGAATCATTTGAGTTGTAGATATCAACAAGTTGGGAGAGTGATCAACCACCTTCAATCGGGCTAGAAGAGGACATTTGTTATGTACCAAATATGTCCCCCTAAACTTCTTAGGGTGAAGTCCTAACCCATAGTCCTAATACCTCAGTGTATAGCTATTCAAAGGTAGCACTTTCAAGGGAGTAATGAGTTAAAATGAGGCTGTGAGGATGGGAACCTAATTGAGTAATGCAGGTGTCCTTATGAAAAAAGAGATATGCCGGGATGAATTCACAAGCCCAAGGCCATGTGAGGACAGCAAGAAAATGACCATCTGCAGTCCCAGACAGGTCTCAGGAGAAAGCAGACCTGCCAACACCCTGATCTTGAACTTCCAGCCTTCCAAATTGTGAGAAAATAAGTGTCTAGGCTGACAGTTCCCAGTCTGTGGACTCTTGCGGTGGCGGCCCTTATAGACGAACCTGACTTTTATATGAACCACTCAGAGGCCACAGTACACTTTTGCTTCAGTTAAAAGGGATAGAATAAACTGAAGTTTTGACCTCTAATTAGTTAATCTAAATCCAAGAGAAAAAAAAGAGAAAAGAAGCAAAATAAAGAAAAAGAAGAAGCAAAGGGAAAGTGCAGCTGTGTTAGGATCACACAATAGGCCCAAGAAGTTAATAAGAAGTTGCTGTTTGTATTTCTGATAGACAAAAGGTGGGGGTAGGTGGATAGGCAAGCAGTGATCTCTCAGTGTCTGTCCAAAAATGTCTAGAGGGAAAAAGGTTTTCTATTAGTTTCCTAGGACTGATGTCACAAATGCTTGTAAATCTGGTGATTTCAAACAACAGAAATTTATTTATTTTCCAGCAGGTCAAGACCCCACAAGTGCAAAATTAAAATGTCAGCACAACTAGTTCCTTCTAGAATAAAAAATGAGAATGTATTCCATGCCCCTCTCCTCCCTTCTTGGGGCACCTGAAATTCTCAGCCTGGCATGAAGTGTAGGAGTATGACTCCAATCTTTGCCTCTCTCTTCACCTCATCAAAATGTAGATCTAAATGTCCCCCAGAAAGTTCGGAAGTGGTGCCTGGTTTGAGAGGTGAGCCTGTGCAGGATGGGTTCCATGATGTCTTTTCATCCTTGGCTTCTTCCCTCCTTCTCTCTCTGTTTCCTGGCCACCGTGCAGTGGACATCTTTCCTTGTCCCACCCCTCTCCTCAGCTGGCCAGAGTGGAACTGGACCAAAGTAAATCTCTACTCCTTTGTGTTGCAGTTGTTGGGCATTTTGTCTTAGCCACAGGAAACTGACTAAAACAAGCCTTTTGTGCATTTTAATATCTTCTCCTTGTTTGTCCTTATAAGGGCACTGATATTGTTTTGGTGATGCCAAAATTCAGAGTGTCTTCATCTCAAAATCATTATTTTAGTAACACCGGTAATAACTCTATCTCAAAATAGTGCCACATTCACAGGTACTGGGTATTAGGTTGAGACATGGCCTTGGGGGCCACTGTTCAAGTCACAGATGGATGCTGAGGTACAGGACTAGATTCATGGAGGACAGAGAGGTGATGGGGGAGGCCACAGCATCTCCTGCTCTCAGATATGAAACACTCCGCTGTGACAGGCTACCAAAAATGCTCATACGAGAAAGACTCAGCTGTAACTGTCAAAAGCTGAGAGTCAGAAGCTGCATTAGCAACTTCCCTGTGGTTTCTTTGCCTTCAACCAGGTTAGAAACCACAGCCCAAGAGCCAAAGTAAGAGAAGTAGGGAATGAAGGAACTAGCCGGGCCCACAGAGCAGGAAATCTAACTTGGAGTTTTAACTGTTACAAAGTTTGATGATTCTAATACCCGATTGAAGCAATTTTGCAACTCAAAGTGACCATTTGTATCAGCTAAGGTCCCAACAGGAAACAACTGGCACTCACTGGGTATTTGAGGAGAGTTTAATAAAAACGGGAGATTTATAGTGGTGAGAGCAGAGTTTGGGACAGCAACAAGGATGCTGCAGTATTTTGGAGCTCGCAACAGCAGGAAGTCACGACTGCCCAGGGAGAGGTCAGGGCAACAACTGGTTTGCAAAGCTTACAGAGAGGAGCGCTTGCTAAGGGTTGCCTACCAAAAGAGTAGGCCTTTCATACAGGAACATCAACCAGTCCACCATCATCCTGCATGAAGGAATTCAGAGGAAGACACACATGAGCTTCTCTTCCTCTACCTTCCCATCCCTTATTAGTGTGTCCTATTGCTGAAGTCCAACAGAAGACACAGATCATAGGAACTCACCAATCCATCCACCAATTGCTTGTCCAAGACCCAGAGCAGGGGCAGGTGGAGAATTGATCTGGATGGGCAAAGACAAAATATTCAGCATACAATAGGACTTAAGTCAACCAGAGAAGTAGAGTTTGCCTTTGTTTTGTACTACAGAAGGGAGGAGCTCTGTAAGTATGAAGGGCCACTGGGAAATAAAAACAAAGTCACTTTTATGGGTATGCCTTGAGAGTCCTACTTGTTGGCTGTACCAATATAATACACAGTGGAAAGGGATTACAATTTACTGAACTGATAGTTCAAAGAAGGAATAAATTCTTCAAGGAATAAGTAGTTCAGGAATTTGACCTTGTGCTCTCCAACACAGTCCTTGTGGTGGTGCTTGTTTTCTGATGATCATTCTGTCTTTAGCTACAAAGACTTCTGAGACTCCTTCTTCATTTACATTAGTCCTGTTTAATATATGCAGCTCTTTGTCTTAACTGCCTTTGCTTCTGCTATTCTGCTGTAATTATTCTTTTATCTTTCCATTAAGTCTCTTTGCTTTCAGCCATTTACGCACTGAATCATGCTATCTAGTGAAAGGTACTTTTCTGTCTTTGCAAGAAAACCTGTACTCTTCCTTCCATCCATCAGAGCAGTGCATTCTTCTGTGCTGACTTCAGCTTCTGATGGCCTCTATGCTAATCAGAGCCCCATTTAGAAGTCTGCAATGGTATAATGGGGAAAAAAACCCACCATAATAATAATTGTAGATCTCAAGATATCATTTATTGCATCCTTATAACAGGCAGGCACTGTGCTAAGCACTTTTTATTTCTGATAACTGCTAATGTGAACCCCTTTAGAAAGTATACAGAATCTGAGGTTTTCCTGAGTTCAAGGATTGGAAGAAGGTCGTAGACCTAGCAACTGGTACAATAATAGTATAAATCAAGTGTGACTGAACAAAGCCCTGGTTCTTGACTCCCTCTTTGTAGTCTTTCAACAATATTTCCTATATGCTAATTCCCGCTGTGGTTTGTGATTTATGTGACTTGAGGAAACTCCCTCAAACTCCGTGTGCCTCAGTTTCTTCATCATGAAATCAGAAGGATAATGACACTTGGTCTTCCATTTGGCAGAGGGAATGTACTAGAGGCACTATTGAAGTCAGTGATTTAAAACTGACCAGCTGGGAGACAGATAATCATTGTCCTTGGTGTTAATGAATGATTTTGCATCTACTAGTCCAGCTATCCATTTGGGGGCCACTCCACTAAGGGCAGACCTCAGAGCAACTGGTCCCTTAAAGAGCACACTTCTGTCTCACTTGTCTCTTCAGGACTGTATTATTGATCTCTTTCCAGAGAGGCTGACAGCCTGGCTGTCCTGTGGTCCAGGCCAGAGCCCACCCACACCTGCATAGTATGCCCATGGCACCCTATTCACAAACTGGGCTCCCTGAGCCTGGTCAACACGCTGGCCCTTCAGCACCTTGAGAAGGATGTTCACTCTGTTCCAGAACTTGAGGTAACAGGAAATCAATCCTGTACAACACACTGTCCCCAAGGGCAGGAAATATTCTTCTTATTAGCCCTTTTTCCTATTTCTCTTTAAAAAGAAAAAAATGATAAAATAAAATGTGCTTATTGCATAACTATGGGACAAGAGATCAAACACCAATGTTTAAAATGCAAAAGATGCCCTATATTCAACCCTCTGTTGCCCAGCAGAAGTACCTGTGCAATATTAAATTAAAACTTTTACTTTTTACTCCCTCAGTTTCCTAAAAATGACAAAGTACTGATCTGTAACTTCTTTGCTGACATCACCTATAACATAAAATATTCTAAGAAACATCAATGCCTGTGAATTTTCCTGGCCTAATTCCAACAGTAAATCAACTAAAAAATGTTATAAGCACTAACTCAATTTTCACTATTTTTCTATCAGTCATGAATCACAGGTTTTCATTTGTACAACACAATTAAACCCCAAAATTGACTCTCTGAATCTGTTCTGTGAATCGGACAAGGTAGATTAATTATCTTACCCAGTTAAACATGAACATCTCGTTTTAAATAACTCCATTTTGATATATGTTTTCTGGATACCTATGTAAACTTGACATTCATTGACAAATGGGCTAATATTATGCTTTTTCTGACTAGTGAAAATCACAAGCTTCTGGGGTAGCTGAATCTTTCTCTTTTTTTGTCATTTCAACAAATACTGATGGAGTGCTACAATGCTCCAGACACTGTGGCAGAACTCTGTGGTCTTCGTTCTAATTTCTGTCTCCCAAGAAAAGTGATAAAGGCTGGGGAGATGTACTTGAAGAATCAGGCATGAAAAGAGAAGAGTCCTATCCAGATATTCGTACTCTCAGGAATTCTGAATCCCCTAACTAATGAAGCCAGAACTCCTAACTTGCCTAAACAAGCATATGGATTTAAACTCCCAGATAAAAATTCACCCTAGATCACTCAACTTCTTTGAGCCTATGTCTCTTTGCATAAAAAAATAAATAATTTGTTTAAAGAGAATGACTACGTTCACCTTGCAAGATTGTTGTAAGGTTGTATATAAAGTGTCTAGCAAAGACTGGAAAACATTAATTTTTAAAGGTAGCCATTACTGTTAGCGTTGTATTTACCATCATTTACCATGATGTCATGCTTTGTCTACATGTGATTTCTTGTGTTTTCAAATCCCCTATTAGAACTGCAGTGTATTCAAACATACTTAATGACAGGCTAGATCATAAGGGCAACTTCAGTGTGGTTTTAGTCTTATAGAATAATGCTGTTCAGAATTGGTGAATTGTAGAATTGAAAATGTGATGTGAGGTATTACAGAGCCATACTCCAATGCCTTGGGGGAGGAGACATGTCCAACACAACACAAGGTCTGTGGTTGGCACTGTTGCATCTCACCAGATCTGTGTGTGCTGTAGGCTTTTCTGTATGTGAGATGGTTAGTTAGAAGACACAGGGGAACCTGAAACGTCACATCAACTTTTTCCTGGCCCACTGTCACGTTCCATGAATGCTCTTGCTGAACCCATTTGGATTAAGCTGTGATCTAAACCAAATGAATTGCTTTTGAGCCTCTTATCTTCCCTCACCTATTTATGATCCAAAGCATCTGTATTGTGTGGCTCAGTAAGGTCCATTCAGTCCTTGAATAGTGTTTATGGCTAATATTTTTTATTATTTTTTGAGGCTCTGCTATCTCACAATAAAATGATAAAGAACAACTATGAAGAGAATGAGCAGAAACACTTTTAAAAGAATAAAGAATATGTATGACACACAATTTCAGACCGGGAATTCTCAGAGCAACCCTGTAGATGAGAGATAATCACTTCTTATTGGTTTTAGGTAAAGATATCATTTACTTCTATTTGCAGACAAAAAACTCGAAGAAAACATTTTTGGCTATCGGTGGCTCTGGCTCTAAAAATATTTATGAGATTGAAGCAGTTACCCACAGGTAGACATTTCACTTCAATGTCATAGGTCAGGCACATTGGCTAACACCTCAAATAATATTGATGCCCCTTTGAAATTTAAAGTAATGTTTATATCATTTATTTATTCATTCATACACAGAGCACTCATCCTGAAGTATCTGGGACACTGAGCAAGGTTTACATAAATCTGACTGTTTCTTCCTCTGGGCCATTTGGCTCAGTCTGGTAGACCATAAATATTCAATAATACTGTACAATGACAAAGCATCTTTTATGCAAACATCGCTAAGAACATTATTCATCCATATTACACTATCCTTTTTAACCTACTGGTAAAGTCACAGAAACTAATTGACTTTCTTCAAGGTCCCACCACAAATTGTTTATTTTTTTCTATCAGAGTCCAGGTATCCTGATCTCAGTTACAACTACAGGGACAAACAAACAAACCCATTTTTAAGGTGCTTAAACTGATGACCTACACTAAATATTTCCAAATTGAATCTATTAGGCAAAAATGTCTTCTTTAAAGATGTTAAATGTTGTGATGCATCCAATTGAATTTTATAACTTTTGTTCTAATTTTGCCAAAGCCAGTTACCATTTTGAGAGCCCCAAGAATGACCTATTTTAATTGAATCTTGTCACAAACACTTAAACTTTCACACCCTAATCAAATCAAGTTTCTAAATAGAAATTAAAGTTGGAGTACAAAAATAAAACTTTTCTTGAGAAGGTCCAGTTGGAATACGAGAATAGCAGTGCCAGAATATTCAAGTAAAATTATTCTAGGAATCTGGCAAGTCACATATATTTCATGCTACCCAAGCAAAAGTAAATATTTTAATTATTTTTGTATCTTTTTCCTCACTATCTAAGAATGAAGATAAACATACAAAATTAATAGAATACAAAAATGGGAGGATTGTTTTTAATCATCCACAGTCTTTTTTTTTTTTTTTTTTTCTGAGACAGGGTCTTGCTTTGTAGTTCAGGCTGGCCCTGAGCTCACCCTCAAACTCACATCACAGCAATCTTCCCACCTTTGCCACTGAAGAGCAGGGATTACAGGGGTGAGCCACCATGCCCGGCACTGTGGTATGTGGTACTGGTTGCTGCTGGATGTGAGTCTCTACACCCAGTATTTTATGTGGTTACTGGGGAATTGAACCTGGGTCCTTGAGCTTGCAAGACAGGCACCAGAACCACGGAGAGAAATCCCCGGCCCCCATCACTAAATCCCCAGCCCCCATCTACAGTCTTTTCAGTAACAGCCATAAGAACATACTGCAAATCTCCAACCTGAGGGTTGTCCAAGGTCTAAGCCAAGAGCCCCGATATGTACCGCAGTGCTTCCACTGAGACCATGCTTCTCTGACCCAGCCAGTACTGACCATGGCAAGTCTACCACGGCAGACCAGATCTTGGAAAGTGTGACTCTTCTGACAGGTGATTGGATTAAGGACCTCACTCCAAATAGCTTGATGAACTTCTCTTGAACAGCACAGCAATCTGTAACAGTTCATACACACTTTCTTCTCTCCTTGATACCAACGAGTTTCAGTCTCTTCTGACTTCTTCCTCATTTTCACTCATAAGAGAAATAATAAACTTTGTAGTTCTTCAGTATCTTCCTGGTATCTTCTTCTCAGAGGAAATGGACTAACACATGCCCTGACCATAATGATGAACATGATGATGGTTGTGGTGGAGGTGGTGATTATTGCTTTGATGGTCATATGTGGTGATGAAAATTATGATGACAAATATTAACATGGGTTGAGTTGTTTTTAAAAATTCCAGGTCCTATACTAAAAACTTTCCTCCATCATTTCATGGTGTCCTTCTAATAAACTCCAAAAGACATGTGTACTTACCTGAGAGATATCTTAAAGAAGTTAAATAACAGAGGCCCATGCTGGAAGAGCGCCCAGGGACTGAGGTTAGCAGCGGGCGGGTCGGGAAACGGCTACTGTGGCACCGAGTCTGAGTCACAGAATCTGCGCCAGGGTTGGAGCTTACTGGACTCCAGGCCCACGCCGGAAGAGTACCCAAGGACTGAGTTTAACAGCTGGTGGCTCAGGAAATGGCGACTATGGCACCGAGTTTGCATCACTGAATCTGCACCAGGATTAGAGATTACTGGCCTCCAGGCCCACCCCAGAAGATTGCCCAGGGACTGAGGTTAGCAGCGGGTAGCTTGGAAAATGGTGACTGTGCCACCAAATATGCGCCCGGGTTGGAGCTTACTGGCTTCCAGGCCCACTACAGAAGAGCGCCCAGGGACTGAGGTTAGAAGGTCAGAGTCTGACTTTCTCCACAGCAACTGCAGAAGCACATCCAGTCACCTTGTATTGGTGAGTAGGTGGGCCTATTGAAACAACAGCCCCTACCATTGTAGCTGCACAGGACCTACAGCGTACTGGCCTCCAGGGCAAATGCACAAGTGAGCCCAGAAACTCTATATTGGTGAACAGGTGGACCCATTGGAACCTCAGGAAGTGTGATTGTAGCAGTTCAGGAGCCACAGTCTTCCTGCCTCTAAAGCAGACAGGAGAAGGTGTTCTGACTGTATTGATTGAGTGCCTCATATAGTGTGCAAGAACTAGGGGTATTTCTTTAGGTCCCAATACAGACTGCAAAGAACAACCCAGGAAAAGCTGCTATTTTAAGGTTTCTAACTATTAAGAGGAAAGTGACTTACAACAAACAGTGCCAGAAAACAAGGCAGGTCAGAGATGAGGAAACACTCAAAGTCTCAGATACAAAGATCCTCACCTCAAGGTAATATAGGGGGAAGGGATATAGAGAAGTCTGAAGCCCAGTCTCCAGGGCCCTAGAAAATAGTAACGAAAGCAGATCTAGTAAAATGGAAATCAGAACTGATCTCCAAGATGAAAGCAGAGATATTAGACACTGTCAACATCATGATTAATAAAGCTAAAGAGGAAATCATGGAGTTGATAGAATCCAAGATATCAAAAGCACTGAAACCTTTTAAACACCTACAAGCAGAAGTCCAGGAAATTAAGAAAGAAAATGAAAGTTTGCGCAATAGAATGAATTTGGCAGAAGACCAAATTTCAGACCTAGAAGACAGGATCTCAACCAGTGAACGGGAAAGGCATAATCTATGGAAAAAAGCAAGTGATAATGAAAAGTTAATCCAACAGCTCCTAGATGATTCAAAGAAGAATAACATAAGATTGATTGGAGTCACTGAGGAAGCAGGAGACAATGCTAAAGACATCAAAAAGCTATTCACACAGATAATGGCAGAAAACTTCACAGAAAACAGTAAAGAACTGGACATATGAATACATGAAACATACAGAACGCCACATGCCCATCACATGAAAAAATCTACACCTAGGCATATAATCATAAAAGTCTCAGATATCCAAAAAATGAATGAAATACTGAAAGCAGCCAGAGAAAAGAAAACAGTTACATTCCAACGGAAGGCTGTCAGGATCACAGCGGACTTCTCAACTGAAACTCTCAATGCAAGAAGAGCCTGGAGTGAAGTCTTCCAAGCCCTAAAGGAAAACAACTTCCAACCCAGACTAATGTATCCTGCGAAACTATACTTCAAAATTGATGGGGAAATAAGATACTTTCATGACAAAGAACACCTGAAAAATTTCACAAATATGAAACCTGTGCTCCAAAACATTTTTTAAAATATCTTGGAGAAAAATAAGAGAAGTTACAAATCCATCAGACCTAACTGAGTCAACCCATGGGACCAAACAAGAAACTGATGGAGAAAGGGCAAAAGTAGAATAACACAGCCAAAAACAGGAAAACATGGTAGCACTAAATTTACCTATATCAGTCATAATCATTAATGTCAATAAACTGAATGCGCCAATTAAGAGATACTGACTGGCAGAGTGGATGAAAAAGCAACATCCTACAATCTGCTGCATACAAGAAACACACCTAATTCAGAAAGAAACCCATGGACTAAAAGTAAAGGGATGGAAAACAATACTCCATGTGACTGGAAACAGCAAGAAAGCAGGAGTGGTGATTTTATTTACAGACAAAATAGACTTCAAGCCAAAGCTGAGCAAGAAAAATAAAGATGGACACTATCTTTTAGTTCAGGGAAAAATCCAAGAGACAGAAATCATAATCTTAAATATCTATGCTCCAAATTCTAATGCACTCAACTATATAAAACATCCTACAATCAAATATTAATGGACTTAAAAAACCAGATAAACTTCAATACAATAATAGTAGGGGACCTCAATACCCCACTGTCACAAAGAGACAGATCGACTGGACAAAGTCACTAAGGAAAGCCTGGAGCTCAACCGGGCTCTTCAGCAAATGGACTTAATAGATGCCTACAGAGGATTTCACCCCAGAATATGCATTCCTCTCAGCTGCTCATGGATCATTCTCCAAAATAGACCATGTGATCATTCATAGAACAGGTTTAAGCAAATATAAAGGGATTGAAGTTATTCCTTATATACTGTCAGACCGTAGTGCCCTGAAATTGGAGCTGAATAGCAAAGGAAAGCCCAGGATCTTCACAAACACATGGAAACGGAACAACACTCTGCTGACCAACCAATGGGTCACAAAAGAAATTAGAGAAGAAATTGAGCAGTTCATATAACTAAACAATAACCCCAGTACAACATATAAAAATTTATGGGACACAATGAAAGCAGTTCTACAAGGAAAACTCACAGCAGTGAAAGCCTACATCCAGAAAATGGAGCAAATTCAAATAAACAACTTAATGCTGAATCTCAAGCGACTAGAAAGAGAAGAGAAAACCAGACTCAAAGCTCGCACTAGGCAAGAAATTATAAGGATCAGGGCAGAAATTAATGCAATAGAAACCAAGAGAACGGTTCAAAAAATCAATGAATTGAAAAGTAAGTTCTTTGAGAGGATAAAAAAATTGATAGACCCTTAGCCATCCTCATTAAAAAAAGAAAGGGAAAGGCCCATATTTATGCTATTAGGAATGAGAACGGAGAAATTACTACCAACCCAGATGAGGATAATAAACACCTACTTTGAAAATTTATACTTCAATAAAATGGAAAATGTAGAAGAAATGAATCGATTTCTAGACATATATGAACTCCCAAAGCTGAATAAAGAAGATATGGAAATGTTAAATGCCCCAATAACAATCTGGGAAATTAAAAATGTAATTCAAAACTTGCCAACAAAGAAAAGCCCAGGACCTGACAGTTTTACTGCTGAACTCTATAAAGCTTTTAAAGAACAGTTTGTGCCTCTACTTCTGAAACTCTTCAATGAAATTGAAATGGAAGCAGTACTCCCAAACTCATTCCTGGAAGCAACCATTACCCTGATTCCAAAAGCAGAGAAAGACACAACCAAAAAAGAGAACTACAGGCCAATATCTCTAATGAATATCGATGTAAAACTCCTCAATAAGATCCTGGCAAACAGAATACAGACAATTATCAAAAAAATTATACACCCTGACTAATCTGGATACATCGCATGGATGCAAGGATGGTTCAACCTACGTAAATCAAAAAAGTGTTATACACTGTATTAACAGGCTTAAGGACAAAAATCATATGGTCATCTCAATTGATGCAGAAAAAGCATTTGACAAAATGCAACACTTATTTATGTTCAAAACTCTACAGAAGATCGGAATAGATGGTCTGTATCTCAAACTAATAAAAGCTATCTTCAGCCAGTATCATACTAAATGGTCAAAAATTGAAACCTTTCACACTAAGATCCGGAACAAGACAAGGGTGTCCTCTCTCACCACTTCTGTTCAATATAGTTCTGGAAATATTAGCCATAGCAATTAGGCAAGAGAAAGAAATAAAAGGAATAAAGGTTGGAAAAGAAGAAGTTAAATTGTCATTATTTGCTGACGACATGATACTCTATCTAGAGGATCCTAAAAACTCAATTAAAAAACTGCTGGACCTAATCACCAATTTTAGCCATGTAGCTGGTTACAAGGTCAACGTTCAAAAATCAATAGCCTTCGTATACACAAACAGTAGACCCACTGAGATAGAAATTGGAGAGTCAGTCCCTTTCACAATAGCTCCCCCAAAAATACAATACCTAGGAATCAGTCTAACAAAGGAGGTGAAAGACCTCTCCTCTGAAAACTATAGCACTCTGAAAAAAGAGATAGAAGATGATATCCAAAAATGGAAAG
>PVIR01010630.1:0-34003 GCA_004026965.1 Petromus typicus | reverse complement strand
TTCAAACTTTCATCTGGAACCACAAAAGACCTAGAATAGCCAAAGCAATTCTAAGCAACAGGGACATGGTGGGGGGTATCACAACTCCCAACCTGAAACTATACTATAAAGCCACGGTGATAAAAACTGCATGGTACTGGCAAAGTAACAGACCCGAGGATCAATGGAGTAGACTAGAAGATCCAGAAACTACTCCAGATACACTGAGCCACCTCATCTTTGACAAAGGAGCCAAAAATCCTCAGTGGAGTTAAGATAGCCTCTTTAACGAATGGTGCTGGAAAAACTGGGCTTTAACTTGCCAAAGACTAAAACTAGATCTAACTCTTTCACCTTGTACCAAGCTAAAATCAAAGTGGATAAGAGACCTAAATATTGAAACAGACGCTCTAAACCTTCTGCAGAACAGGTTAGGTAAAACTCTCGAAGACATTGCCTTAAGGAAAGATTTCATGAGCAAAACTTCTATAGCACAGGATTTGGCTGAGGAAATCAACAAATGGAACCTCATTCTTTTAAAAAGCTTCTACACAGCAAAAGAAACCACCAACAGTGCAAACAGGCAACCAACAATGTGGGAAAAAATCTTTATCAGCTGTTTCTCAGATAAATGGCTACTATCTAGAATATATAAAGAGCTGAAAAAAATCAGCCCACCCAAATTTAATGACCCAATTCAAAAATGGACATCTGAAATGAACAAATATTTTTCAGAGGAAGAAGTAAGAGCAGCTAAGAAGCATATGAAGAAGTGCTCAGCATCAGTAGTTATTCGAGAGATGCAGATGAAAACAACATTGAGATTTCATCTCACTCCACATAGAATGGCTACCATTTCAGATTCAGCCAACAGCCAATGTTAGTGAGGCTACGGAGAAGAAGGAACCCTTCTCCATTGTTGGTGGGGCTGTAGACTCGTACAGCCCCTGTGGAGATCAGTTTGGAGAATCCTCAAAAAGCTAGGATTGCAGGTCCCATTTGACCCGGCCATTGCCCTGCTAGGTATATACACACAAGAATTAAAAGTCTCATATCACAGTGACATATGTGCACCCATGTTTATAGCAGCCCAATTTGTGATTGCTACATCTTGGAAACAACCCAAGTGTCCATCAACTGGAGACTGGATAAAAGAGTGGTGGTTCTTCTACAGAATGTGCCATAAAAAATGATAAGTTTGAATCATTTCTACTTAAATGGACATACCTTGAGGATATCCTCATAAGTGA
This sequence comes from Petromus typicus, assembly GCA_004026965.1. Taxonomy (NCBI): domain Eukaryota; kingdom Metazoa; phylum Chordata; class Mammalia; order Rodentia; family Petromuridae; genus Petromus; species Petromus typicus. Next base: position 32,774 of record PVIR01010630.1, on the reverse strand, counting down.
AATAAATAGGGCACAGGTAGGTACATATCGCATCTTTTCTCTGGTATGAGAAAATACAGATGTAAATGCATCCTAGAATTGCATCTTATATATTGTGGAATAGGAAATGCTCAGTGTAAAATAGGGAGAAGGGGGGAAAATGATGAGATTGTAACAAAAAAGTAAGGAAACAAATTTTATGTATATGGAGGGGTGGGTAGGGCTATGAGAAAAAGTGAGAATTAAGTTGTGTCTTATACTGGTACAAATCCCCATTATGGAGTGCAATCATGATGTGTATATGTAATGTACCAATAAAGATTAAAAAATTTTTTAAAAAAAGAAGTTAAATAACAAAACAAGATCATATTGTTTATGAGTATAAGATATCGAATTTGCTTTTCTGTTTTTTCCTGTGCTCAGAATTTAGACCTACTGGTACTAGCAGCAGCTCTTTTCTGTTATCTTTGTACTAAAGGCTTATAATATAATGTTCAATCCTCTTCCTAGATAGTTTTATATAATTATAGGTAATTCAAAATAACAAATGTAATACATTAAGCCTTTTTATATGAAGTTGCATTTTTACTTGAACATTTCCCTAAATTTTTCAGTTATTCATTTTTTGTGATACAGACCTAACTTGATCAAATACTATTCAGAAACCTCTTTTAATAAAGCATTTTCTAGATTTAATATATCAAGAGCCAATTTATAACGTGAGTATAATTGGGAGAAATTTTCTTAGGCTATTTAAGTCAACAAAGGTCAACCAAGTGAACCAAGGCCAAGGAACATAAACAATCAGGGCCATTAAAATATCCAAAATTGTAATCCTTGGTCTCCAATTTTAGAATTTATTGACAGTATTAAATAGATGACTTAGTAACAAGCCAATGGACTTTTTCTAAATGAAACAATTGGCACAATAAAATGCACTTAAAAAGATTTACAACCCATAAGTATCTTTCTTAGAAAGAACAATGGCATTGAACTTATAGTAACTTACTTATTCAAGAATAGAGCTTTCTGATGTTAGTATACTACTTAGAATGACTTGAGAGTCCTTCAGCTCAGAAACAAACTAACTTTCCTCACGGCCCCCCAGAATCATTGGGTCAGTCTTCAGTCTTGGCCAATTTCTACCAGTGTCTCAAAACGACTCCCTGAATGTAAAATTTTTACATTTTTGTTTTTGTTTTTGCTTTAAATGCTAATTGTGATAGCTAAATCATTTCTACTATTTGCCAATGGGCAGGATAGAAGTATGTTCCAATAGCAACCCTTAAGAGACTCTTAAGTAAATATGCAAACCAATAAGAGGACTCCACTTGTATAGCAATGTCTTTAGGACGTATTGCTTTGACTTCATCTCCCACATATATTGCCAACCCAAAGTGCCTGTGTATACACACACACACACACACACACACACACACACACACACACACACACACACACACAAAGCTACAGCCTGTCCTACCATGAAACTTCTGTGGATTCTGGAATTTGATTCTTTTTCCAACCTGCCACAGACTTATAAATTTCCAATCTGGCTTTTATGTACACAAAAGCAAGGCACTGAATGTCTAATTGGTTTTGCCTTTCAAAATCTATGACCTCTGCTATTCCTCTCCTGAACGTTCTCCTTGGAATGGCACCTCTTCCTCTGAACTGCCTCACTTATGGTGGTTACGAGCTCCACGTTGTCTTCTGTTGCATGGTTGTGGAGCTTATTATACCAATATGTTCTGCCCATATCATAATGAGTTGGATGATACTGATGAAGTGAACTAGTCACTCTAGTCTTTCAAGAACCATGTTCCCTAAGAAGGAATCTGTATTTGCCATGTAGGGAAGGACAGATGAGAAGGAAACTGAGTGGACAGACACAGACCTTCTCACCTCCCATTCAGCCCAGGAAGCTCCATCTCTATCTGTTATTTATAAGCATCTCCAGCTACATTTTTTTGAAAATCTGGTCTGCCATAATAAAGCACGTTGAAAAGCCACTGAACTAGAAGGCTTCTGAAATTTTTTTCTATTTATTCTAAGATTCTGTGAGAATATCAGTTTATATGGGTTTCTGTGTTTGTCTAATCCCTCCATAGTACTGAGTCTGAGCATTTCGAGGTTGCCCCTTTGGGCACCTTTTGCTTTCCTTGATAATGTCCTGAGCATTCTATTCCCATTATGACTTCAGTCATCAGCTACACACCAGTGACTATTAGCAAATCCACCTTCAAGTAGAGGGAAGTATTTTTGGTTGCTTTCCAGACATTTCCTGAAAATTACCTAAGGGAATCTCAAACCCACATTGAATCTGTTATGTTTCTACCATACCACCTCCTCACCTGCTCCTCCTCTAGTGTGTTTTACTTCTATTTATAGCATCAACAACTAGATACCAAAAATAGTCACACAAGACATCTCAGAGTTCTTATTTCCTTTATACCTTACTTTGTTTCTGTAACTGTATCCTGTGGGGTCTCCCTCGGTGATAATTCTTTACACCTCTTTCCTCCATGTTGCTGCTTTCACCAAAATCTAGGTCATCAGTTGGACAACAGTAAACTTTTATTAATTGACTCAAATTGTTTCCTTTCTTGATAAACATTTTTCGCATGTCTTTCCCTGAAAACTAAGGATAAACATACCCTCTAAAATCCCGACTTAGATACTAGAGCAAATCACATCCTCTGTTCTTACATCTCCTTTTCTACCATATATACTCCAGGTGCATTTTTTTTGTTCAATTGCTAGAGTTGTCAGTTCATATTAACTATAAGCATGACTCTCTTCCTCTAACAATAGATTCAAATGAGTATTTTATTTACCTTTACATCTATGAATGATAGTCCTAAGCAGAGATAAATATCTAACTATAGCAAATTGATAACTGTACACAGTAATTTAATAGTCATAATTTAATTTAATAATTCCTTCTTGCCACAGAAATCCAGTCTCCAACTATAACATGAGACAGACCTTATCTAGATCTTTTTGCACAATTTCTCTCTGTGCAGGAGAAAAGTCATTCTCCAAACACAGCCCAACCACATCTGATTTACTGTGGCTACATCTGTTCTTCAGTTGAGCCATAGCGAGTATTGCTAGGGTGATTCTGGAACATGTGTTGTCTTTCTTGTTCCATATCTGTGTTAAGACCCCCTCATATCTCCCTTTCTTAAGCCAGTTGAGCAGAAAGACCTGTGTGACTATATTTTCTAAGTCCTCAGTATTACAGGAACTGTAGGATATACTATAAAACTTATCCACTCTTTCCCATCTCCTGTTTATATAAACACAGCAGACAATAAACAAAGCCCTTTTGAGATATATGAAGTAATGATCAAAGCCTCTTCAGGATATGTTATGCAGGGAAAGAACTGTCATGGCCACACTCTGTCCCGGAGTAGCTGATGGCATCCTTGACTTGTGCCTACCATCTAGTCCTGGCAAATAATGTAGAAGATAAATGAATTAATGGGCTATGATGAAAAAATGTTTCTTTCTCAAAGATCCTCAAGCATGGATCTGCCTGATAGACTACAGGGACTTCAAGCAAGATTACTATCTTTAGAGTAAACAATACACTTTGCTCCCCACATCTCAAAGCCTGTATTTAAATGATTATTCATAGGTGTTCGGGGAGACTTTAAGTTTTAGCTTGGCAATTCCCAACATAAGAATGGGTAATGTTTCAAAAACCTTATTTATGCGTCACATGCCAGAAACTCACCACTGCCTCTTATGTTATGTTCTAAACTCCCAGGCCAACTCCCAAACTATTATCTCATCACACAGCTGAAAGGTATTCAGTGATATCTACTTAAGGCACTGTTCCTTTGGGAAAATATCCTCTTAATTCCTAGTCAAGCAGCATGCAAATACATTGCTACTTATGTTCACAAGAGCATGGGGGAAAGAAGAGAGGACAAGAATGAGAAACGTAAGAGGTCAAATATTCCTAGGAAACAGAATCTTTTTGTTTCTAAATATGCATTTAAAAATACCCTTGTCTAAATTGTTATTGCTCATTAGAGGCAGAGAAAAACAGCCTTTACCATCTCAAGAGATTTTTCAGAATTCGAAATAACTCCCACTCCCTTTCTCACCTAGATGAGACATAATCATGGTTATAAACAGATTTGACATTGAATCTCAAACTGTCTGACCTATTGTCAATTTTACCCCTAATTTCTTTAAGTGTGTATTGTAATTAGTATTTATTTTAAATAGGCTTTAAATGGATGAATTTCAGGAAATATTTTCCTGATTTGAAGCAATTTTAAACCAAACCAAATATATATACAGTTTCAAGATATAAAATAAATTCTTTCAAATTAGAAAATACCTTTTTAAGTATTCAAATGTAAAAGATTTTTTTGAATCTCATTTATTTTGTCAATTGGTTCTGCTTAACATTCTTCAGCCCAGTCCACTCTCAATTATCCATGCTAGGGAAAGGGGATCAGTGGCCTGGATAATCTAAAACAGCAGACAATTTTAAAAGCCCTTGTATTTGGCCCAGGCATATTTTATAATCAAATTCTGATTATCCACACTAATAAAAGCAAGGGCAAGGACCTCGAAAAAGATCCAAAACCAAGACAGATCTGCTCCTCTGTTCTAAGGCACCCTAGGAAAGAGAGTAGATACAGAGTATAGTGGAAGGAAAACAGGGTCCCATCTGATGTCAATTTGATGACCCAGGTGTCACACACATACACACACACACACACACACACACACACACACAGAGAGAGAGAGAGAAAGAGAGAGAGAGAGAGAGAGAGAGAGACAGCCCCAGAATGTCCACATCAACACCAGTTATAATCATCCTTAGAACCACAAAGTTATGTTCAAATCTTCCCTAGGGGGGAAAAATCATATTTTCCATATTATCTGAAGTAGTTTAAGACCAGCTTTGTAATGAAGTAAAATTGCTTCTGGATGTGCCTTTGCCTCATCAGACACCCAACCCCTTACAACTACTACCAAGCTCACTGTAACATACTTGAAGAGCAGCATGAGAGACAAAGATGGAGAAGGCTGTATGCTGCAGTAGTGCCAGCCCTAACCCAGTGTAAGGAGGCCTGAACCTTTGTCCTCAGCTGATCTCTGTCCATGCCAACACTCATGTGTGCATTCAAGCAAACAATGCAGCAGGTGCAAAGGTACAGAGGCATGAAGGTCACAGTGTATTTTCAGAATTACTTGTCCTTTATCTTGGTTAAAGAATAAAAACTTGTGGAGAAGAAGCAAGATGGGAAATTCATCAGAATGAAATTACAGAAAATTTTTATCATCTGAGAAGTTGAAAAGTCATCCTGTACAAGGTAAGAAGACATTAAAATTTCTTAATAATGACTAAAATACATTAAACTCTTACAGTTATCCCAATATAGTGCTAAGCTTCTGACTCAGAAGCACATTTAATATTTATAACAGTTCAAAGATAGGCAGGCTTACTGCTCCTATTTCATTAATAAGAACACTAAGGCCTATGAAGCTTAGTTTTCTCCCAAGATTGGACAGTAAGCAGTGAAGGTGGAGCCAGGGTTCAAAGCTGCTCAAAGCTTCACCTCAGAGCTCACACTCTCTTCTTAAGAGGTAATAAGGCTGTCAGAATTTGAAAGGCAGAGAGATTGGAGGAGGGGGAAAGAGAGGAGGAGACTCAGCATGAGTGGTCAACTTCAGAACTAAAGGAAAAATGGAAGTAATTTAAAAGGGAGTATGACTGAGAGAATTAGAAGATAGCATAAAAATATCTGTGTGGGGGGATAACTTCAATGAATCACTGTACCTTCTTGCCAGTGAATATAGCTAGAAAACATCTTCTACCAGATGAACAAATTCAGGAAACAAAAACACAACTAGGACCTCCCTTCTCCAGTACAATTCTGGCATATATTCATTAAAGTAATAAATATCCTGTCTTCACTGATTGATTTAGTGGTGACAAGAAACATTCATGTACAACTCTCGGGGCCAATATAAAGAGCCCACACTTCAAATCAATGACGGGGATACAGCTCTTTTTCACCTGCCTCTCAAGGTTAAATACATATATTGGCATCGTATATTGGCTCAATTAATCTTTCTGAATAATATCCATGTGCAACTACTAAAAGACAGATAAGGGAGGAAGACACCTAAAAATAAGAGCCAAGTTATATCTTATCAAGATATTTGTAAACATCTCAAGAAAACGCAGATCATTTTGAAAACAGTCATAGAGTAGAAAAGTTTACATCTGCACATAAATCAGTGAATGAAGAGGGAAGGACTGAAAATGCTTACCAAAATTTTTGATAAACCTCTCAGGCCAGTAGTTTTTTATTTTACTTTTGATATTTATATCTTTTATATAATTTTACAAACACATGCACAAAATTCCTGAACTAGCAGACCATAGTCAATAAATAAGCCATACATACCAATAGGGACAGCAGCAGATACTTTTGATTGCTCCTCATGAAGCCAACTAAGGTACAGAAAATCTGTATATTCAGAAATAGCCGGGCGTGGTGGCTCACGCCTGTAATCCCAGCACTCGGGAGGCAGAGGCAGGAGGATTGCTATGATGTGAGTTTGAGGCTGACCTCAGGGCCAGCCTGAACCACAAAGTGAGACCCTGTCTCAAAAAACCTAAAAAAAAAAAACAGAATACAGAAATAGAAGGAGGTAAGAAAGTTTGGAGAACATGAATAGATTTGAGCTGCTGGCCCCAGAAGTAAATATTCACACTAGCTTTTCTTGCTCATCATATCTTTCACTGTGGCTTGTTGCCCATTGTCTGAACATGTCACTTTCTCTTGTTAGACTGTTTGTGATTCCATGTTATCTCATTTGCCTGTGTTTCACATTCCAATTGCTATAAGAAAATGCCACAAAGTGGCTTATAAACAAGATAAATTTATTTCTCACAGTTGTGGAGGCTGGATGTCCTACAGTGTGGTGTCAGCATGGTCAGAGTGGTGAGGTCCATCTTCTCTCTCTTTGAAAGTTTATTCTCTCTATGTTTTCAACATGGCAGAGGAGGAAGGAAAGGTCTTCAGCATTTTTCTTATGACAAGTTTCCCCTGACTTTGAGCCACTGATTAGATCCAGTCCATGGGCTGTTAGAAATGGGGCCACACAGCCGCAGGTGAGCAGTGGGCAAGTGAGCAAAGCTTCATCTGCTTTTATAGTCTGACAGCTGTTCCCCACCATGTGAGTTACCCCCTAGCTCCACCTCCCTTCAGATCATCTGAAGCATCAGACTCTCAAACTCTGTTCTGAACTGCACATTTGAGAAAGCTGGGTAACAGGTTCCTTATGAGAACCTAATGCCTCAAAACCTGAGGGGGAGCTGAGCTGGTGATGCTAGTGTTGGAGAAAGTAGTTACCGTAGGTCATAAACATACATTAAAACAAATGGAACTATTTTTTATAACCATACATGATAAATCACTTCTATAATTGATAGTGTAAGTTTTGCCATATCAAGTAATAGATTTGAATGTCTCAAGAGACAGACAAAGAGCTAGCTATGCCACATGTAGCAGACTGTGGATAGTGAGTCCAGAAAGCTAAACTAGGATCTTGACATAGTCAGCTTCATACTAATAAACGTGAAAAGAAATTGTGAAAATGCCCAACTAAATATCAAAGAAGAGTCATGAAAGAGAGACCCCTCAGGTTTCCACTGACCTTAGGGAGGGGAGTTTATTATCACCACATTCATTTTCCCCTTGTTATTTACCCCTACACTCTCTTCCCTTTCTAGAAAAATAAATAAATAAAACAAATGAAACTAAAAAGAACCACTTACCAGTCCATAGAAAAATTCTCTTCCACAAAACCATTCTCCGGTGCCTAAAAGATGAATGAGTACTGCCTTCCAGGGCAGAGGCCCCATGCCCAAGGGTGTCTGTCATCTTCATGACCTCATCACTGCCTAACACATTGAGAAGTAGGGCTTCAGAACATGAATTTGAGGGAGAGACACAGAGACTCAGTCAGTAGTACACAGCTTCTTTCTCAAAAACATAAGATTAGTTTTTCTAGAAGTTGTATATATTTGCAATAATAAGGAAAATGATAATGCTAAAAAGAAAAGTATGTTTGAAAAATAAAGAAAAGGGGAAATTTATTAACTGTGAATGATACCTCATAGTTTGTGAGGCACTTCCATATATTAATGCATGTTAATAAAGACCTATACATAAATTAATATTATATTAAAGCTTTACTTATGTTAATAAAGACTCTCAGTTCAAGATGAAGAATAAAGCATACATATTTAATTCTCCTCCTCACAAGCCAAGTGAAGTGACAGTAATTAAAGGAAACAATCCACAACTGAGCTGAAATCAAAAAAAGACTCCCAATAGAATTACTGTACTCCAGTACTTCCGGAAGATAGAAAGGAAACAGCACCAGTCTTCCTGAGAAATAAGGCAAAGCATTCCCATATAAACTCACCCGTGGGGACCACTGGTGAGGATTAAGAAGGCAACTCCTGGAGAACCTCAGATGGACCGGTGTGCAGGACAGCAGAGCTTACTTTGTGGTGAGCATCATGATAACTATTTAGAAGAACCTCTGTCTTGCTGCTGGCCTGACTGGTTTCTCTCCTGCATTAACAGAACAGTTGGTGCTGCTCTTACATCATGTTGAAGACTCCAGAAATGCCCCTTGAAAGTGAGAGAGCTTACTGAGAGGGGGTGTTGTCATGGGTACTGGTGACGCTGAATGAAGCAGAACAAATTCCAGGGCCGAAACTGAAGGCAAGTGCAGACAGGAAATCCAAAAATGAAAAGCAAACATCTTCTTCCTCCTCTGATTCTTTGTTATCTGGTAGGTACCTCAGCTTTAAATCTTGGCTGTCTCTGCTCACATACACAGCCCTTTATGAGAGGACCATTAATATTCCCATCTACTTACCCAGAACTCTCTTTCTATGGAGATACTTGGTTAGGGCTAACCGTATAAGTTCAAAGGGAGCCTAAGTCAGTTATTGATCATAATCAAAGTACTCTTTCATTCATAAACATGACCAGCGCCTAAAGACCATTGGGCATTGGACAAAAACAGGGGGCTTGAAAGAGAAAGACAAAAATAAATAAATAATTTAAAAATAACAAAGATGGTGTCCCCAAAAAAGAACTTAATTTTTTATCCCAATGATATCAAAGATGTACTAATTTATTAAAATTTAATTTTTAAATGTTTATAAGCTGATATGCTGTAATAGTGTATATTTATGGGCTATAATGAAATGTTATGATTTGTGAATATAATGTAAACAAAGCTAGTTAAGATAAGCATTACTGAAAACACTCAGGCTTATGCAGTGAGAACTTTCAAAAAGTAATTTTCTGGCTACTTTGAAATGTATAGTGCTAAATTTATATTTATTGTGGAACAAGTTTTAAAAAGGGGGAGGAGCTATGTTCCTCTTATCTACCTGAAACTTTGTACCTTTAGACTAGCATCTTTTCCCAGTTTCTGAAACGGCCATTCTAATTTCCACTTTGATCAGTTCGATTGTTTTAGATTCAACATATAAGAGAGAACATTCAGAATTTATTCTTCTGTGCCTGGCATATTTAGTTTGGTACATTGTCCTCCAATTCCATCAGTGTTGACAGAATTTCCTTTTCTGTATTTGAAGAGTGAGTGATGCTTTATTTTACACACCACGTTTTATTGTCCATTAATCTGTGGATGGACACAAGTTGATTCTATCACTTGGCTAAATGAATAATTTTGCAAGGAACCTAGGTGTGCAGACATTTCTTAATGAACTGATTTCACATAATACCCAGAAGTAAGACTGTTGAATTGAGTACTTAATTTTCTAAATTAGCATTGTTAAATGGATTGAGGCATGACAATATCTAGAAAATAAAGCATGACTTCCTTAAAAAGAAGGAAAATAATGTGTTCTTAAAGAATATAAATGTCTTTGCCACAAGTAAGTATTTAACAGGGATTAAAAAATGGAATGAATGTAACTAAAGTCCAAACATAGCTGAAGTATCCTAATTTGCAAGGAAAAGCTGAGGAAATCAACCCAAATAAGAAGCCACAAAAATGAGCATCTAATAATGTTCAGCCAATGAAATTTTTGAAAACAACACTAAGAGACCAACACTAGAAAATGTGGAATGAAAAGTCTGAAGCTTAGAAGAGTGATTCAGTTGTTCAGTAGTCCATAAATGGGGTCTGACATATTCCAAATATGTCTATTTCCTACAATCAAGACCTACACTCAGTTAAATATATAAATATGGTCCTGATGATTGTTTCTGGCTTCCCTTTACTGGGAGTGGTCAGTGCTTATACTAGTTCCTTACCTTTGCTATCTGTCTGTTGAGTAAAAGCTGGTAAGTATTTGAATATCATCCCGGCTTATATAGATATGTCTCCATCAGTGATTTTATAATATAATCAAAACAAGAAGTGATTTGAGATCTAAGTGGATCACACATTTGAAAATGGAAGAATAAGGATTGTTTTTCTCTTACCAACTTGTAAACTCTGATAAATTTCATGAGTAAATGCTCCCTTCTTTCTCTTTCTTTACATGTCAAAACATAAGTGACTGTGCTTTAGATTTGGTTCTCTCTTTTTTTCTTTCCTGTTCTTTTTTTACCTTCAGTGTCAAGAATTGATATGACCTTATGTTTGTGAGGCAGACATGGAACCATTGAGCTAAATCCCCAGCCCTAAATTTTTCTTTCTTTTTCCTTCTTGTTTTTGCCCCCTTCTTCCCTCTTTTCCCCTCTCACCCCTTTCTCTCTCTGTCTCTTTCTCTATCTATCCCTCTTCATTTCTTTCTTTTCATACAGGAAACAAACCTATCTAGCTACTACCATTTCAGAAACGTAACAAAGGCAGCCAAGGGATCAAATCCCAGATTGAATTTCCATCCAAAGAACTTAACAGAAAATTGGTTATAAGTTGCAGACCCCAAATTGGTTGAATGGGAAAAGTAAACAGGAAGCAGGCTAGATAATAGGAAGCAGGCTAGATAACTCATAACCGATATGGGCAGCAGTAGATGAAATGTGCTTCTTGCATGGGTTTGTGTGGGGCAGTTAACTTTTTTTTTAAGGAGCAGAAAACAACTAATCTATATAGAATGCTGTTCATTCTTGTTATCAAATAAAAATATCCTCAGATTTCTTAACCATGGGATTCTCCCTCTATACATGAAAGCAGAGATGGTTAAAAGTGACCCCCCAGTTCTACCAACATGAAACCAAAAGTCAGATAAATTTAAAGCAAACGTTATACTGGAACCTAGTGCAGCACAGAAGGCTCATAACAGCATTCACAGAACTCGGGCCTTTGCCTCCTTGAGAACCACTAACTTGAGATCCCAGTCAGAGGCATTAATGGAGTAGTTTAGACTCTGGTTAGGATTTGTGGGACTCTGCAGAGTGTGTTCACCCCTTAAGAGCCTTCTCTGAAATATTTGGGAGTTATAAGCTCGTAAGAACCATAGAACTCGGTCTTAAATGTCATTTTCATAGCTCCTCTGTGGCCTGCTGAGGAAGCAAACAAAATGCCACCGAGCGAGCTCCCGGCTGTTCCTGTACCTCCCATTCCTTCCAGCCCAACTGGTGGACAGAGCCAGATTTCGACAGGGTTAAAAGTCCTAGGAATTCTGTATTTAAAAAATACTGAAAGATTCATTTTTGTCCACACAATGATTGCCTGCACTTTCTTCTCTGCCTCTTAGTCTAACAAATGCATTTTACAGATTTTACAGTGTTCTTTACAACTCACCTAAAACACATAATTTCTGTCCTGCTTATACCACTTATTTATTATTTATTTATTAGATTTATAGTGTGCTTTCCTCCAAAGGGCTCAAGGCACTACACAGCCAACTGTTAGCTAATAAACATTAAACTCTTCTTTTAAACTGTAAACTGTGCAGTAGCCACAGGAGAGGCAGGAAGGATAGAACAAGTACAGGGAGAAGAAACACAGGTCCTGGACTTGGTAAAACATGTGACCCAGAGTCACTGTATTAGTGGACATAGTCCTATCCCTGCCCTGCTCACCACTCTCCTTCCCCCTGCAAAGGCCCTGACACTGTCCTCCACTCCAAACAACAGGATCAAAATAGCCACACTTCATACACTGCCCCTCTCTCAGAGCCCTGCAAAGATATCTCTGAACACAAAGAGAGCCGCAACGCAACCCGTGGAAGCTGATAGACGACAATGTTTTATAACACATGAGGCAAAGGGCTGGGGTTTTTTTGTTTTGATTTTACAAACGCAGCCCCTGCTCAGGGCTCTGCTCTCCCAAATGCTTATCACCTTCCAGAGCTCAGTAGACTTTCAGAAGCCAGTGCAGCCGCAAAGTTCAAAGATTCTCAAAACCACAAAGTGACAGGCCGACCTCAGCTTTTCAGTCCAGGCCACATTGATCTGACAACACCGTGAGCTGACTTCCTCCATCTGCAATGAGGCCACTGAGGAAGAGATGGCAGGAGTGAGGAAAGAGGGCATCTCTTCTAATCCTCAGTCAAAACCAGAAAGGACCATCCCCACTAACTGCAGCAGGTAACCTAAGTGTCCTCTCAGCAAGCGTCATTCCAGAGAAGAAAAGAATAGTGCTACTGATATCAGCACGGGTATTTGTATTTAGTGAGCAGTACATGGACGGGCCTCTTGTATTCCCACTATGCGCGTGACCTAGCACAGACCCAGAGTGGACACAACCACATTCCTATTTGACCAGCAAGGAATCAGGGGCCATAAGTTATTTGCCCTGACTCTGCTTATAAGTGCTTAAGCTATGATCCAACCCCAGAGCTCACAGGCTGGAGAGCAAACCACAGAAAAGGCATTCTGGGAGCTGACAAGATAGCAGTCTGACACTCTGGTGACAGAGCACACTGGTTCACACCCACCGCTGTGGAGACTGTCCAGAAAGAGCTAAGGTACAACAGCCATTTAGAGGCCACAGATGAAGACCCTAACAGAAGGAAGAAACAAGCCGCAGGCAGAAGAACGTGAGACAACTGGCCTCCAGGCAAACAAAGAAGGGCAGCACACTGAGACCTCCAGAAGACAGGAGGTCAGACGGTCCAGCCAAGGTTATCCCAGTCTGAGGTGAGCACGGATGTATGCAGGAACCACAGAAAAAGGAAATTTCTCCTCTGGACCCTTTTCAGAAGCTAAATGAATTAACAGGCTACATTTCCGTCACCTCTGTTCATACGCCACTAGGTGTCCCTCTTTTCCAACCACCGAGTGCCTACAGAGGTGGCGAACCTATAGCACCTATGGTTTTACTTTTAAGACAAAAACTGTCAGTGTATGAATGTTTTTCTAAGGTAAATCCTCTGTATGCAGGTTTACTGCAATGTTGGGGCTTTGTGAGGAAAAATGGTTTGGGCTCACAGGTTGGGCACTTGTCTCCGGAGCGTTTGGCACTCCTGGATGCTGTCTCTGCAGAGAATTCGCTTAGCGCCCCACCCCCACCCCCACCCTTGTGATTCAGCTTTTGCTCTTTGGACTGGCTCATAGATTTGATAATATACTTAACATCTCCCATAAACAAAGTCCAGAGTGGTTAATGAGTGAAATTAGTATCATCTTGGAAATAGATAAGGATACGTTACTTTGCACTGGGGGAGGTTCCAAAGGGACTCTTGGTGACTCACTTATACTGGAGATGCAGTGCCAGTTGCCAGAAATTAAAAACTAAACCACAATTTAGGGGAAATCTTGGGTGTTTAATAGCTGTTATGACCTCCCAGGGGTTCCGACAGTTAAAAGCAATTCTTTGCAAGGTAAATGAGAACATTTGTGCTCGGCAAGAAACAATCACTTATCATATAGCTTTCAGTTTCCTTTGTTGGCCACGTTAGAGGTCTGAGTATGTGCTAAACAAAACAGAATGCTGCTCTTATCTTTCTGCTGTTTTGCTACTGTGGAAGGCTCACTTTAAAAGATAGTGGAGACTACTGTTTCTCGAGATACTGTCATTAAATACATAAAAAAATTTCTCAGAAGAAATATAGGAGTTGCGTGTTTAGCAGAACTGCTAACAAATCTGGAAGCATTCTGAATGATGGATGGGAAGTGTGGATATTCTAGGGTTTTCTGATCTTTTACTTTTAGTGGGTTCCAATGTTACTATGACTTGTGTAACCAAGTTAATTATTTTTAAAAATCAGGATCTTACAGATCAGATCACTTTGTGGACTCTGACTCTTAATTGTTGTCATGCCCTAAAGACTATGACTACATGGACTTGAGATTGTTGTGCTATCTTTATTGCTTAAACTTTGGATTGTTGGCATAGGTAAGTTTGGTTATAGAAAAGACAGATGATAGCATGTAGTGAGAAAGGCAGAGTGGAATTCTGGGTTGCCAAGAATATTTTCAGACATCCTCTAAGGATAGCCTTATATCACAGAGCAGAAAGTTTTATATATATATATATATATATAATTTATATTTATATTATATACATATATATTTGCATATATATGCATGAGAAGTCTTCTACATGCCAGTGAGGATCACTACAGCAGAGATTCTCTTAGATCCTCTTTTCTCCATTCTCCCTTCAGTAGGTCTGAGGAATAGCAATAGATGCTGGGAATTATAGGCAGCACAGGTTATGCCGGGATCAACCCCTACACACACACTTACAAAAATCCATACCACCTCCACTCTTCAGATCACTCTTTCCCCTCTATAGTGTGGATGAAGTGACACTCACTCTGAGATCCTGCTTGGCTGCCCACTTTAAAGAAGCCATGTGTCTATGATCCTTTTCCACACCACCATCTTATCATCAGAAGAGGCAATGATTATGTTGACTGGCTGACCTATTCTTGGTGCACTATTTGTTTTACAGGAATACTGCAACAAACTATCATAGCTTGGACAACAGAAATGTGTTCTTTCTCAGTTCACCCATCAGAGCCTCAAATCAAGGACCCCTCAGGGCCACGCTGCCACTGAGACCCTATGGAGATATTGCCTTGACTCCTCCTAGCTCCTGCAGGTGGCCGCTGTTCAAGGAGCTTATAACCTACAGCTGCAGAGCCGGTCTCTGCCTCTGTCGTCCATAGTATTCTACATGCATCTCTATGTCCAAACTTGCTTCTCCTTGTCAAAGGGCATCGGTCATGTTGTATTATGGATCCACCCTACTCCAGGCTAATCTCATCTTACTTTAACTAATTGCATCTTCAAATGACTGATGCTAGCTTTCAGAACTGTAGGAGAATAATACTGTGTTGCTTAAACCTCACAGCTTGTGGTAATCTAATCTTCCTGTTTTACAGATGAAGAAATCAAGGTGCAAAGAAAATGATGAACTCCATTCTCTGGCACTGGGATCAAGATGGACTCTGATCCCGAGCCCCTCCTGGATTCTCTTTATCCTCAGAGGAGTGTCGCTCCCTGTGCTTCTCAGTTTCCCAAGGAAATGGGGTGCCTCTGCACTCATCAGAAACAGCACAAACCACTTTTTCCAACTATTGAAGACAACTTTGAAGGAAATTGCTCAGTAGTTTTCCAGTCTGTAAGAGAAGTATTGCCTTTTTAAAAGAGATTAGAGCAAACAAGAACCTGAGTGCATGTCAACTGTGACTGAAGTACGTTCAGACTAAGTAAAAATACAACCAAGTTCACCTCCATTTCCCCATCCTCCCACCCTGACTGCCTAAGGTGAGAAAGAAGAGGGTCAAGAATGCAGCTCAGCAGTAAAGCATCTGCCTGGCAAGTGTGAGTCTCTGGGTTCGATTCTTATTCTCAAAAAAGCACAGAGAAAAGAAAGAAGGGAATGTGAGGCTCTTCTGTCCAGTTTACACTGTTGTGGACACACTGAGCCTTTCCTAAACCACCCTCTACTCAGAACACAGCAAAGCCGCCAGAAGCCAGCTGGAGTGGATCCTCCAACTCTGGCCAGAGACTCGGAGGAAGCCTTTCCTACCTTCCACTTGATAGGCTGCAGTGGCTGCCCCCCAACCAAATCCTGCAGGGAAAGCCATGGTTCCAGCAACTGCAAACAGGAGCTCAGCACGCTGCAGCCAGAGAAGCCAGGCAACCGACTGGGTGTGAAGTGAACTTTCACACCAGGGGAAAGTATCCCTGCACAGAGAGTGGCACAAACCAATGGCCAGATTAGAGGAGCACTCACTCCTGACTGGCCAGAGCCTTGCTAGGAACCCAAGTCACTGTGCGCAAGGATCCAGGTTCTACTTTGTCCTCTAGCCTCCTTGGATGAACGTGGCAACCAAGTTAATGTTTTCCCTTTTAAGTGATCTGTGTATTTTGTTTTTAAAAGTTTTAAAGTCTTAGGCCAGGGATTTAGCTTGGTGGTTCTGGCACCTACCTTGCAAGCCCAAGGGCCCGGGTTTGATTCCTGCTAACCACATACAACAATGCTGGACGTGGAGACTCGCCCACCAGCAATCAAGGCTGAGCTCCTGGCCAGCCTGAACCAAAGTTTTAGAGTCTTACTAGAAGCTTTACTTAGTCAAGTCCTCCCAGCTCCTGGTCTCTTCTCCCTAGAGATATCCCATTTTCAATCATTTCTTCTGGTCCTTGTTCCTATGTTATTTAAATAAGACTGATGCTGCTATTTCTTAAATTTTTTTAAAATATTAGGAAATCATTCACTTCTGGATATCAAAATGGAAGATTTACAACACCATCTCTTTCTCTCTCTCTCTCTCTCTCTCTCTCTCTCTCTCTCTCTCCATGTCTCTCCATGTCTCTCTCTCTCCTCTCCCTGTCTCCTTCTTTAGCCCATCCATTTAACAAAAATTACCATTTATATTTAAATAAATTTAGTATTTACACTATGAGGACTATGTATGATTCAAAGATTCAAAGTTAGGAGTCACACACAGCTTTTTCTGTTTTCTTTTCTTTTTTTTTTTTTTAATCTGGTTTTGAGCCAGGATCTCACTATGTAGGTGAAGTTGACCTGAAACTCACTATGTACCCCAGGTTGGCCTCAAACTTGAGGACAGCCTACCTTCTCAGCCTCCCAAGTGCTGAAATTACAGGAATGCACCACTGTATCTGGCTGACTTTTTATTTTCTTTGGGATTAATCAACTGTCTGTTCTTCATGTTTATTTTTCTCTACACATATTACTAATTCATTTCCAAACACTCCGACAGAACTACAAATCTTTGAGTTGTTCAAACAACTCTGTTTTCCTGTTCTATTCTACACTGTTTATTTTAGGCCATCACAGAGTTATAGTCCGCAATCCCCATCACATCATTCAAGGAGGCCTCTTCATCTCTCTTCTTGTCTTTCTTCCTTTTGCTTCTTCCTTTCTGAGAAACAAATCCTCAGATCACTTTCTGATAAGGGGACATGGAAGACAAAATTTTCAACATGTTGGAGTGCTGAAGTTGTATTTACAATTATCCTTGATACGTAGTTCATTTATTACTGAATTGTACAACAATTAATTTCCACTACAAATTTTGAAGGGATCGCTTTATGATTTTTCTAGCTTTTGAGGAGCTCATTGACAATGTGAGTCCTGGTCCTTTCTAGTTAGCTTGCTTTGTTCTTCCAGCCCTTCTTGGATGCTCCCCAAGCTTCCATTCCCACAATGTTACGACTGCGTGCCTCTGTGGGGATGCTTCTTCCGCTGTACTGGGCGCCTACCAGTGTACTCAGTCATGCAGCCCTCTGACCCCAGTGAAAACCAGACAGGGCATCCGTGGGGATTCTCTGTACTACTCTTGCAACTTTCCATAAGTCTAAAATTGATCCAAAAATTTAAAAAGAGCATGCAGAGAGAAGACTGGGCAAAGGTGGTGAGGAAATTACCTACTTGACATCCTCAGGCACACACTAAATCATCCCATGTTGCATAAGAACAGGAAAGTAAGATTTGGAAGAAGGTAGAGACTGAAATCCTACCCGCTTTAGCTCTCCTCACCTTTCCAAAAACAAAAGCAGAGCTCAACAATGGGAGCCAAAGACGAAAGACAATATGTTGAAAAGTGCATGATGTACGGACATCAACAACGAAGGTCCAATTATCAAATTTAGCACCTGAAGTCACTGAGTTCTAAAGTAATCACTGTAAAGAGAATGGAAATAAATATTAAAATATTTCCAGGCATGAACACTAGATGGCAGTATTGCAATTTTTTAGGTTTCTGAGTGGCAAACAGAGCGGTTTGGTGTCCCACCACTGCGTGCTCCAGTCGCTCTACCTGAGTGCCACAGCTCTTCTGGAGCTTCTTCTCCAGGAACAGCTGTCTTCTCAGTACTCCACGTTCTCTGAAGTTATTTGCCCACGAGTGGCAGGATTTCATTTTTCTCCGTGTGATCACATCTTCTGGATCCTCTGGTATAACAGTCTCTAGCTTTTGGCATCATGAGTTCTTCACACACTTAAAAATAATCAAGGCTGCTAAAAAGCTTCTTTTTCTATTCTTTAGTGTGAGCCAGATGCATAGATAGATACTTTTTGCTGAATTTTTTTTAAGGTTTTTTGAGACACGGTCTCACTTTGTGGTTCAGGCTGGCCCTGAGCTCAGATTTAAATCACATCAGCAATTCTCCTGCCTCTGCCTCCGGAGTGCTGGGATTACAGGGGTGAGCCACCACGCCCGGCACTGTGGTCTGTGGTACTGGTTGCTACTGGGCGTGAGTCGCCACACCCAATATAGGTATGTGGTTACCGGGGATCGAACCCGGGTCCTTGCGCTTGCAAGACAGGCGCCTGAACCATTGAGCTAAATCCCCGGCCCTTTTTGCTGAATTTTTAAAAGTCTAGTTAATTGCATTTAAAAGCTCAATCAGAAAACAGTGTAAGTATTTATGAACCAACCATAGACTATGAAACAAAAGAGAAGCCAAAGGGTAACACAAAGGGAACACAGTGGAGAACAGACATTGCAAAGAAGGGACGTACTCAGATGGGAAAGGGATGGAAGAAGGGAAAGAGAGAATGAAAGAAAAAATGGGAACCAAGCTGTTTTAAGTGGGGAAAGAGGTTGAATGCGGGGGATGATGATGGAAAAAAGTTTTAAAATATATTATGTACAACATACATAATACATTTTTTCTGGTTTTGAGCCAGGATCTCACTATATAGGTGAAGTTACCTTGAACTCACTATATTCCCCACAATATACATAATATTGTACATCAATCAACATAGATGACAAATATGTACTGATAAAAACTAAAGCCAAGAAACAGATTCACAGCTGGGCTGGTCAAGAAAAGAATATGAGACAAACAGTAGAATTTCATGAGAGGACTGCCACTGGTTTACATTTTTACAAATCTCTGTCATGCCTGGTGTAGCAGAAGACAGTTGGATGCTCTTACTTTCTTATTTAATTTGCTGACAGTAGAAAACTCATTACTCATCAAAAAGTGAAAAAAGGGAAAAAAGTGGAAAAGGAAAGTCATGTGTTCACATTACTATTACAATAGCTCTGACTTCCTGGGATCCCCCAGAGGGGACTTGCAGTCCTTGCGGTACACAGACCACGCTTAAAGAAGTGTGTTCTCTCCCAGCCCTTTTCCTGACCTCCCTTTGCTCTCCCACTTCTTCTCACCTTTCAAAGGCTCCTTTCAATGACATTCCCTGAACTAAGGCATTTGTGACTCTCAGTCATGGATCTCAAATGAGAAAGACCTTCTACATTCTTTCATTTTCTTTAGACAAGAATTCTGACTTCATGATTCCATTCAGAAGAACTGGTTCTGTGTGCTACACTTTGACACCATTTGCCAATGTGCCTGCATGTAGAAGTGGACCTGTGACTATGTCTTGGCCAATTGAGTTGAGAAGTAGCATGTGTCCTACCAGGATGGTTCCACAAAACCTACCTATACAAGGCTGGTACTCAGGTTTTATGCAAAGCCATCATTCCTCTCATGCACTGGCTAGACCTACAGGGAACACTGGAGGCTCCACACTCTGGGGACCCCAGAAGAAGGGGCCTTTTCCTTACATCACTGTGTAGAGTCAGCCCCAGTACCAGCCATCTTCCAACAACCCACTCTGGACTTGATATGAATAAGATATAAACTTGGGGCAACTGCGATTGGGGTATTGCTAATAAACTATAAATGCACCCTGAATAAGAAATATCTCTATACAATATGCACATATTTTATAGTCTCCATTTACCATATATACATATTTCTATATAATATATATTATATATTATATTATATTTAATATTATATTATATATTATAATATATTATATTTCTATATAATACATATATATGCTCACAGAACTATCTTCAAAATATTTTCCTCCAACAAGAGCCAGAGGGAGGTATTTAGCAAGATCAGCAAGTCATTGTAGAAAGACATGAAATAGAAAGTCCAACAGGGCCCACCAAAGAACAAATCTATCCACAGTGGCTTGTGCAATGAACTTTTCATCATGTTTTCCTACATTTTCAAGAAAGATATAGTCAAATTTTGAACTATTAAGGCACATTTCTACAAAAGCGCTCTGTAAAAAGGGCCTGGGATGCCTACACACTATTGCCTATTTTTAATTTTTCAATAATTCTAATTGCAACTGTTCATTTATTTCCTAATAAGGCCTCCCAAGCTGTCTAAAATGTCAATTTAATTATGTTAGGATGAAATTATGTGACCTCACTGCAGTAATACCAGCGTCTCATACGAAAATACAAAATTGTGTTGGTTATAACACTGCTCTCAGTTTCTAAGTAAATAGAATCTTCCAGAACATAGGTTCAGAAGGAAATTATTAATATAAGGAATCTGAAAATTCTGACAGCCATTGTGTGTACATGTGTGTACATGTGTGAAAGGGAAGCAGGGACACGTATTACACTGAGACTAGGAGGACTTAGTGTTCTGCCACTTGGTCACAGAATCTGATTTTCTTTTGTGCGTTTGCCTTTGCTCTACACAGCCCATGTGATCCTGGAAACTGACCCTGGGCCCCACCAGGTGACTCCCCACCTCCAGGGTGCACGCAAGTCTGTCTTCCTATCTCATCTTATTGGTCACAGGAATTGCTTAGACGTAGGCTTAATGCTCAGTTTGAACACTGAGAAGTATGAAAAAGCCATTAGAATTTCAAAGGTACAAGTTTCCTCACTCTCTCACTGAAGCTATTTGAGAAGATACACTGTTTCCACCACACCTCAGAGGGCAGGATTGTGGCGGCCCTTCCATACACATGAGGATCAGCTGGGAGATATTCTGGAAAGATGGAAGGAAAAATAATCTCTGAGACTTCACAATTCTCTTTTTGAGCCAGGCCTGTTTGTCTTGAGTTCCTGTTTCATGGAGCCAAAATATTCACAAAGAGCCCACATGTGTGTGTGCATATATGTGGATACTTCATAGATGTAATTGACCATTGAACAACACAGGCTTGAATAGCACAGGTACAATTACACATGGATTTGGTTTGTTTTGTTGAGATTTGCTGCAATTTGAAAAAACTGTCTAGCCTGGAAAATATCAAAATATTAATAAAAGTTGATGTATATCATGAATGCATAAAATAATATTTCATTTTTATTTACTACCATAAAATATATGCCAATCTCATCAAAAACTTCAAATGGGTTAAAACTTATTCACACAGAGGACACCATTTACAATCAAGAGAAATGTAAATAGATGTTAAAACAATCAACATTAAGTTATAACTACATAAAATTAACCATCATACATACTGTCTCACTGTAATAACTGCATAGCCACATCCTGTTGCTAGTGCAGTGGCCAAGTGTCTCCTGAAGATAAAGTGTGACACAAATCCTTCCTTGTGAGCATTATTTTTTCTCCTAGCAGCCTACACAGCATAGCAAAGAGTGGCTTCTGCCTTTCTTGTGTGTTTCTACCATACACAGTACATCTGCACAGCACATGTCCACTGTCTCTTCTGCTTTCTGTTTAGGAGGAGGCTATTTTACTTAAGTAGAAATTCCACTTTCCAGAGGTCTGTATCCTTAATCCCTGCCCAGTGCCCAAAGGTGGGCTGTTTATGTGCTTATGTTTTGCATTTATCCAAGCATGTGGTCTTATGTAGATCCAAACGTACATAAGTGAGTAGGTATGTAAAAGTAGATGGGTGCATACATATTGTCTGATCAAAACAATCCCGATAGTCAAGAAGGTTACACAGTAATGTGGAAGAATGACAAATGAACAAATTTAAAAAACAAAATACTCTGAGCATTATGGTAAGGGATACATAAGAGATAACAGAAGCACATGTGTATATCTATGTGTATTCTTCATGTGGTGCCTAAGTATCATAAATTCCCTCCAAATAAAATAACTTTAAAAATTTATTGGATATTTTTCCTAGCTGTCAAGTCCTGGTCCATCTCACTGGCCCAGAAATGTAGATATATGTGAGATAATTAGGGGAAGGTTGAACTGGGATTCAGTCACATTATTTGCATTTGTTTATTGCAAATGCAATAACAACAGCAGCCAGGGCTTCACTCAACATTTCATGAAAATCATCCTGCTATATAATTAAAAATTGCTCTGTAGAGTAATATTCCAAACAAACAAAACATGCTGTGCCCCTCAAGGTGTTGACAGGCTGACACTAGCAATGGCATACAAGGAATCACAAAAACCACCCAGTATCACTCAGAGCTCAACACCGAGCTCAGTGCTCTCTGAATAAAAGGCAATGAGAAGAGGAGGACCTTTGAAATCCCTTGTGGAGCCGCCCAGCAAATACCCTCAGCTGTGAGATCAAGTTCCAGGGCTAGAACATTTCAAGACATTATTCACTGCACAGCTGCTAGGGAGTCCTAGCTCACTGTCCTGACTCAGATTCATCAGAGATTTTATTCACACACACATGGGGTTAGAAAGTCAGGCCCCTCTTCTAAAAATACCCTTCTCCCTGTCCAAGCCAGCTCCATGGGGCTTCTGGCAGAATGCTTGGAGAAGTGTTAAACAGAGCTGAGATTAAGGGGAAGCAAGTAGGCGCCTGGGGAGGCAAAACTACAGGAGGTGCTGGCTCAAAGGCCCAACCCTGCCTAGTGTTAAATACCAGGAAGAACACTCGAGTTCAAAGGCCTTGCTATAGATGACAAGCTAATTTTAGCTCCAAATAGTTTGTGGCAACGCACAGGTGTGCAATGTGCCTCGGGACGAGACTATGGCTAATTCACCTAAGTCGCGTAAGTATTTGCACAGAGGGAGATTACTTTTGATTTTTAATCTCACATAGAGATTGGGTTTGGAACTTCAAAAGAATTTTCTTCACACAGTAAATAAAAGAATGTACCAGAGGCCATGACCCAGAAACAAAGTGTAGAAGAGCCAGATCGAGCCAAATTCACTCTGGCAAAACCAGAGTGAAAAAGAACAGTTTTGCCCATAATAAAACTATTTTACATTAACTATATTTGAAAGCAAGCACAGTTTCTTAACGTGAAGATCTAGGAGGAACTGTCCTAAATTTTCTCCTTAGCTCTATAATCAGTGTCATGTTCTCTGTGTGCCATTCTTGACCTGTTCTCTCCCCTTTCCTATCACATCCACCCACCTCCATCCAATTCTTCTGACTGCAGCTCCTTGACTTGCCAATTTACCTTCACTTGGGTGATCCCTATTCAAATGGAACCACCTCGTGCCTGGAAAACCCTAACCAGATTCCTAACTTCCTGTTTTGTTCCCACCTAATATACTGTAGCTTGAGAACCTTTGTAAATAACAAATCATTCCATGATTGTCCCTCCCTGTAAGTTTCAACTTCTGGACTTTACAGGACCTGTGTGGCCTGGTGCCTACTCTCCACTCTTTGTACTTGCATCAGTTTCCTCTCAGAAGCTCTTGTAACCTTTTTCAGCTTTGTAAATCTACTGGACTCCATGCTTTTTCATCACTGATTTTTCTGTCATTGGTTGTATTAGGGGAATAACTAGGTGTGGAATCAAGAGGTTCTCTTTGTGGTTACTGTAATGAATGTATTTCCTGGAGTTTAGTCCCCATGTTCCTGTTTCCACGTGCTTCTGTTACCCCTTATGTATCCCCTACCATAATGCTCATAGTATTTTGTTTTTAAAATTTGCTCATCTGTTATTCTTCTGCATTAGTGTGTAATTTGCTTGACTATCAGGATTGTATTGATCAGACAAGCTAAGGATTAAAGGCTCACTTGATGCTTTCCCTAAATTTATCCATCCATTTATTGGTTATATGTGGAACAAACACGTACTGGGTCTACCAAGATAATGGTGAACCATGGAGACCCAGATAGTTTCTGAATGAAGGTGCTAGGTTTAAATCTTCTTCCAGTCCAATAATTAAGATCTGGGCTGGGTATTTAGCTCAGAAGTTCCGGCACCTGCCTTGCAAGTGCAAGCCCTAGGTTTGATCCCCAGTAACCACACACAACAATTCTGGGCATGGTGACTCATGCCCACCAGCCATCAGTACCACATACCACAATGCTGGGTGTGGTGGTTCATGCTTGTAATTCCAGCACTCAGGAGACAGAGGCAGGAGGACTGCTGTAAGTTTGAGGCTGAGTTCAGGACCAATCTGAACTACAAAGCAAGACCCCGTCTGAAAAAAAAAATTAAGATCCACAATTGCTATAGCTTGGAAACAATTTGTTACTCAAAGAATCATGCATTAGAACCTTGGTCCCCAGTATGGCAATGCTCAAAGATGTTATGAGTAGTAGTATAAGTAAGCTACAACATTGGGGAACTAGCTTCAGAAGAGACGAGTGTAATTCCATTTAATTCTCATGAAACTGAATTATTATACACTAAACAAGCCTGACCCTGACCCTTCCTAGCTTCCTGTCCTGTGAGGTATGCCAGTTAATCTTACAGTCAACTTGTTTAAGTTAAGAGAGTCCTGCAGGAGTGACTGGATGATAAGGATACTATTTTCTTCAATGGGTTAATCCACTGATATTCACAGCTAAATGCAGTGTTAGAAGGTAGGACTCAGTTTGAGGTGGGTCAACAGGGGATGCGCTGTCAGAGGATATGTCTCTGACTGGTGCTCTTCCTCTGTGTTCTGCTTCAGGGTTATTGTGGAGTAAGCACCTCTGCTCAGCCATGCCTTTCATGTTCTTCTGCCATGATATTCCTACTCAGAGCCAGCCAACAATGACCTACACCTCTGAACCCATGAGCCACAGTAAACTCCTCCTTTAAGTTGCAGGTGTCAGAGATTTTGTTCCAGTAACATGAAAACTTACTAATACAGAAAACTGGTATCAGAAAAGTAGGGTCATCCCTGCAATACTAATTACCATGTAGTACTGAAGCCTTTGACACTGGTTTGCTGCAGCCATTTGGAAAAGTTTGACTGTGCAAAGTATAAGAAGACTTAAATGCCATCAGAGGCTGATGGGTAATTTTGGTGTAAGCTCAGAAGATGTGAATGCAGCTAAGAATGTAGACAGTAAAAGGCCAGGCTCATAAGTTTTCATTTGAGAAAGTAGGCTCTATGGGAAATGGATTAGAGGCCATGTGTTATTACATTCCCCCAAAAAATCTGTTTACATTTGTCTCATTTTGCAAGACTTTGATGAAAGATGAGTTTAAGGGTATTGGACTAACTTTCAAGGTGGGCCAACATTCAGGCTGGAGCATGGATACTGCAGCCATCACTTAGCAAGACTTATAGTATGATTTAGAAAGAAAAAAAAGAAGAGAAAGTTTGAAAAACAAATTTGGAAAGGTAATTGGAATATTTCATGTTTTCAAATTATAGATGATAGCTCTTCTGGAATAGTGATGAGCAAGGGCATTGGTTTAAATATCAACCAACAGGCTGGATGTGAAGTACAGCTTGACTATTTCCTAAATATGTAACCTTGAACATGTTTCTTGAGCTTTCTGACACACACTGTTTCCGTCTATAAAACAATGACCATCACTTCTAGTTCCCATGATTGCTATGAAGATTTAGTGAAATGATACACACTAAAACCAGAGAAGAATATCAGGTGCGTTGTAGGCATCTCCTTAGCAGTCAGTATGAGACTTCTACTTATTTTAAGTAGCAACTTAACTTTCAGAGGATTAAGGTATTAACTGGAATGGACAGGAACACTTTTCCTTAGAATATAACATCAAAAAATGCCTGGGTTGACAAAAGATATGGTTGAATGATAATAAACTGGGGAGATCAGTCCTTTTGTTAAAGTTTTTTTTTTTAATGTCCTCTGTCTTCAGAGATAAGGATATATCTTTCCCTAGGGGTGCAAGAAAAGCACTTCTCAAATGTGGGCTGCATGTGTTTTGGAGAAAAGGATGAGTTTCAATAGTTTTTCTAGGTTTTATGGCCTATATCAGGAGAAGACAAAGGGAAGGAATCCTTTGCTATTTTTCCAGTTGCTAAGGAATCACATTTGGAGGCACTTTGTCCTGAACTCCATCATAATATATTTTTTTAAAAAATCATTGAACATGTTTATTCAATTCTCTGGCCCAGTAGGAATTTCCTAGGTAAATATATTAGCACATTATCTGTTGCTATAATAGAATACGTAAACAGGGTACTTAATAAACAAAAGAAATGTATTTCGCTCATGCTTTTGGAGGCTGCAAAGTCGCAGAGTTGAGTGCATGCATCAGCCAAGGGCATTCATGCTGCATTATACCACCGCTGAAGAGCACACAAGGGTGAGAAAGCAACAGAATGGAACTCACTCTTTCATCAGGAATCCATTGTACTCCACAACAATCACACTGATTCTCCACCAGGGCAGACTTCTAGTCACCTCTTAAAGATCCCACCTGTCAACTGATCATCGTGGCACACGTCTGCAGTCCTGGCCCTCTGGAAAGCTGAGACAAGAATATCTCAAGTTCTTGCACAGCCCAGGCAAACTAGTGACACAGTTTTTGAAAGAAAAAGAAAACCAGGAAGAGAGGGAGAGGGGGAGGAGAGAAGGGCAGGCTAATAATGTTCTTCAGGGCAAAGGCCCTGGTTTCAGTTGGAAGGACTGAGAGGGTTGGAGAGCCTGAACCTAACCACACTGTTGATTTGGGAATCATATCCAACACATGATTTTTGGGAACAAGATCAGACTATAGTAGAGGTAAAATTTTGCCTCCCCTCCATTACACTTGGAGCAGTTAAATTTCAGTCCTACAGCATGGAGTTTTGTTACGAAGTTCTCCTTCTCCTTAGAGAGGTAATGAGAAGCTATAAAAATGAGAGAAGAGAGACGGAATACGAAGGACAAAGTCTGGGCCCTTCTGTTTTACTGCATTCAAGATATTACTTTTGGAAAGACAAATATGCCAGCCAGTGTTGCTCATCCATTTCTGGAATACCCTGTACTGCTTCTATGCTACTTTCGTTTTATTTCTGCCTCTGTTATTTAGAAGCTTCAAGACTTCAGCTAAAAATAAAGACCTTAATTTTTGGCATAGTGGCTAATGTGTAAGGCTAATTTCAGGGTCTTTATGTTTGCCTCCCAAGAAAATTGATCTCTAAATCAATATTTTTTTAATAATTGGATTTTTAGTGAATGACAAACACTATTAACCTCTCCTAAAATGTGTTTATTTCCATACAGTGAAATTTGTAACATTTTGCTTCTGGGCTATTGAATTGTCTATGCTAATTTTTTTCTCAATGACCCCTACAGTTTTGTCTTTTTTTTTTTCTCTCTCTCCCTTTCATGTACAAAAAGCCAAATTTCCAAAGCCTTTGTTGACTGTAATTTTTAAAAAGTTAGTAAGCAGGAAACTTACCAAGACTCTTTTTCTTTCAGAGAAAGCACTCATATACATACACACTAAGAATAAAAAACTTCACACATTTAAAAAATATGATCACTGTACCTATTTTTTTTTGATGCTTTAAGCAATCTTGTCAATTTTGTCGGGCTCAGGGAAAGACATTTTTATTTGCAAGATTCTACACAAATATGCTGTGTGAGGCTTTTAGAGTTAAAAATGCATCATCTCCTCCAAGTATAAATATTTTCTTGGGATGAGAAATCCAATAAAACCACAGTCCCCAGCCTTTGTGGCTCACATAAACAAGCCTTGCTTTTTGTGCTTTCCATTTCTAAATGTGACAACCATGGATTTTATTTTAAAAGTTATATTTTGCATTTTTTTTCTAATGTAGTTGCAGGATTTATTCATACATGGCTGAATGTTTCCATGTCTCTGAAGTCACCTGCTAGGATCAGCCCCACTTTACATATGAGAAATCATTTATGGGAAGTGAACAATATTTCCTTTGTATCTTTAACCACAAGTTGGCTACCCTCACCTTCACAAATTAACTCAGTTTCTAAAATTATTTTCCTGGTGTGCCCTGCGATTCTTTTCTTCTCTCAGAGAACAACACTGCTTTATCCCAAGTCCATACTTTAGCTTTTGAATGACAACATGGTCTTCGCTCCTCTGAAATGTTTAACTGAACCCCTGAGGAAGTGGAGTGTAACAGAAAGACTGTAGACCCAGAGCCCAGGTAACGTCCCCAGATCCCTGCTGCTCAGCCCCATCTGGCTTTTTACACTCATATTTCCTACAAGATATATCTCCAAAATGTGGTTATGTCTTGGTGGTGAGGTTATGATAGGTGTCTTCATTTACATTTGTGTTTTTACAAATGTTTCGTGTGAGTACACATTGTAATTCAGAAAAGGAAAAGCGTTTGTCTTAAAATGAGAACACAGATACACATCTTATAAGCCATCTCCAGACCCTGATTCTGACCACTAATAGTCTTCAAAGCATGTTGGGTGTGCATTCGTCTTCACCCAGGCAGAAGAAAGGAAAAGCTGGGCCACACAGGCCTACTGTTCCTGCTGGGGTGCTTGAAACAACTGTTTTGAATGGCAGGCTCGAAGGACTGAGCAATAGTGCTACAACTGGCTGCCAATCATTTTGAGCTAAATAAAGATAACATTCCAAGAGGCTCTTGGCTCTTACTGTTTGGTCTTTCTTTGTCCACTTCAGCACATCTTATTTTTTTTAGGAGGCAGAAATGCTAGCAGTACAGCTGTTCTTTGTGCTATGTGGTGCAGCAGCACACAGTCTCTGCTCAAATCCTCTCCTACAGTGGTCAAGTGGAAGCAAGACCTGCATTCCGAATCATAAAGCAGAACTAAAAGGCTCTATTCATGGAGCTTGCAGAGCAATCCTCAGTTAAGGTCACAGAGTCCTGTGAGATGGAAATGATATTAGCAGTCATTTAGTTAGGCGCGACATTTGTAAAGCAGGAAGAAAGCCAGAGAACTGCCTGGAGAAACACTGTTACAGGTCAGCAAAGCCAGAACTCAACCCAAGATTTTCCATTCTAAGTCCTTTCTTTCCAGCATTTTCATTATGTTTGAACAGACAATAAATTATTATTCTAGACAGTGAAATGAACTTCTATCCTACAGCCCATATGCCGAAAGAGCCCAAATAGTCATTGACAGTTTCGCTTGTTAAGGTATAAATAATTCTCTATCTCTTTTTTCAGGCACATATTTACTTTCTCTTGGTAGTTCCATTTTCTAGTAAACTGGGCAACCAACTGTAATTAAAAGGTCACAAAATGGAACTTGTGGCCAAAGTCTCTTCACAATGTTCTATTTACTCCTTCCACTCTTTCTCACTCTTCCTGACATAGAAATAAAAGAGACAAAAGAAGAAACAATCTAGAAATATGTGTTGATATGTATTTGGTCCTGAGATTAGTAACCACTAGAATGAAGGAAACCTTTGTCATTGTGTCATGCCCAAGAAAAATTGGTAGCACATGGATGAGAAAATGGAAAATTCAGTTTCCAACCCAAGAGAGATATTTCAAATGATCAGAATATTTTAGCTGAATAGTTCTTGCCAGGGTTGGGGACTCTTTGGTTGGATCAGTACCATACTTTTAAAAAAAATAATAAAATTTAAAAGTCTGTTAAAAAATTTTCCCATGAATTGTTCCATAAAAACTAGATGAAGAATCTACAATTAGAATAATGCTTTTTGAAGTTAGCTTGCTATTGATAGGCTGGAATTAAAAAGTAAATATTAACACTTTTTCTCATGAGTCGTAAGGTTCACAATGGACGCATCTATCTTCCTAGTAACAGATTTGTTCATATATAACAAGGATGTTGTGTGTGACAAATCTGTTAATCAAAGTTTTACATAACACAAAACCTTCAGAAAGGACCACTCAAAGACTAGGGAGATGCAATGGAGAATGAAATTGGGTTAGACAAAGAAGGTCTGAGCCTTTCTTGGCTTTTTCAAATGTTTTTAAGGAAAGAAAGGAAAGAAAAAGCTTGAAAGTAAAAATGAAAATGCAGAAAAAAGGCTTACATATATCAGGAAGCAGGGGGCTATAAGGAGGTCAGAAGAATGAGAAAAAGATGAGAATCAAGATATATCATGTATAGGTACAAATCCTGTGATGAATGTGATTATAATGTATATCTAAAATGTACCAACAAATTCATTACAGAGAAAAAAAATTAATTGAGAAAAAAATTTTTAAAGGGTCTCAGCCAGTGGTAAAAGACTGACATAGGAATCCAGCAAGGTCTGTTCAGATTTTTCTGGCCACTCTGTCCAAAATTTTTCCTACCAGGCATGGATTAAGATCTCCCTAGAATGGAATCTTCAAGAAAGAAAAGAAAGAGAGTGAACTTTCTACATTTTGTGACTTGCTTTTGAGAAGAGGGAATCTAATCTCTATGACTTCCTTGTTGGAGAGGAATTCTAGTCTCTGTGAATCACTCTGTGAAAAACAAAGGTAAGCGGGAGAAGGGGGAATATGAGAAAGCCCTCACTTAGGCCCCTCAATCCCCTTTAGTTGAAAGTACTCAGCACAACCAAATACCCTCCTAGAAGGATCCTGTCCTGAGTCCCAAAGGGATCTTCTTCCCATTCTAGGCCACAGCCTGATTCTAAAGCCCTGTACTGACTAGAATGGTCACGTTTGGGAGAGAAAACAGTGGGGTTCTCAAGCCAATAAGTTACACATCATTTCCTCTTCAGAGATATCAAATTCATAGTTGAGCTATGGTGATTTGACAAAGAGACAGATGTGAGAAAAACTGGCATGTCCACATGTCTTTCTTTCCGTGCCTGTTGGTACTGTACATGGGATTCAGATTCTCAAGGTTCAAGCCTAGGGCAGGTTCAACTATTTCAGCTCCTTGTAAGTTTCTCCTGTGTTCCAGAATGAAGCCAGATATTCATGAGGAAGATAAGTGGAATTAAGTGAAGACCAGGCATTACCCCAATCACTGTACCATGCTGATTTATCTCCTCTTCAGGACAACCCTGCAGGCCAAGAAGTCTTCTAAGTCTTCTAAGCCTAGGACATAGAAATGAAGGGCCACCCAGGTTAAGAAAATTGCCCAATTCAAACTTAAGAGTGAAATGGGGATTTATTTGACAGTAAACCCAATTAGCTTCACTTCAAATCACAATTCTTCCTCATGCTGATCTCTGATGTGTAAAGATGTGAAGATCTTGGCTCTTCACTCTGGTGCAAGAAGACAAATGATGAGACCAATATGAAGTTGAATTTGTCTTTTTTTAAATTATCATTTTCATTAAGGCAAATCCAAATCTCTTTATCCTAAAAGAGAATAAAGAGGAACTTACTTCATGAAAAGAGATTGTGTTTGTCTCAAGAGTGAAAGAAAAGCAATGAGGGAACTTTTGTTTTCAATGTGTAGAAATTTCTGGAGGGCACCAACTTCCTCTTCCTTTGAATACCCACAATAGCAAGCGTCACCTTTGCTAGGCACTCTGACTCCGGATACCCTGGGTTATTAGCACCTTCATGTAGAGAGCTCTACTTCCTCTAGACCACTGCCATCCTGTAACTAAGCCTTGAAACTAATATCTGTATGTGACGATTAGATGGAAACAATGAAACTTAATTGGCCTCCTCAGTGAGCACTGAGAAGAAGACACATAGGGTGGAAAACCCACTGCAGGGACAGCAAAAACACCTGAGGTGAAGTTGTTTACCCAGAAAAGTATTGCTGAGGGTGGAGGCAGGTGAATCCTATGGAACTAACTGCTCATACCTGTGTCCGAGTGAATAAAGCTAAGGCGTGCCAGTCATTTGTGGCCCTAGGTCGAAGGGAGACATAACACCCTGGCCCCCAGATTTTAACTTGTTTCTGCGTCTCTTTATTTTTCAACTTTGTCACCCTTTGGTCAGGTCTGAGCTCAGCTCAAAGGCTGATTTTTACATCACAATGTAGATTTTAAACTCCTTGAGTATGCAGGTTCTGGCTTAAGTCTCTTGACATCTACCAAGAACTTTACCTTGCATTCCTGTGATTCCCACTGGAAAAGGAAGGCAAGGTGGGGAGGAAATATTAGAAGACAAGGAGCAAGGTTTGGCCAGAGATAGACAGAGAGACAGAGAGAAAGAGCGGAGAGTGAGAACAGGAGGGAGGAAGAGGGAACTGGCTGCTATTTCGGCCAGTTTTCTCCAGCTCTGCAAGAGGAGAAATTCAGCTTCACAAAAAGGCAGAACCATTGCTCTCATCACTGGTCTCCTGCTCTTCCAAGGAGACTGCTTTCCATGAACTGTCTTGGCCATTCTCTCTCATCTTCCTGCCTTCACTAATCACTTTTAAAACTGAAATAGGTACCCGGCCATTGCCCTGCTAGGTATATACACACAAGAATTAAAAGACTCTTATCACAGTGACATATGTGCACCCATGTTTATAGCAGCCCAGTTTGTGATTGCTACATCTTGGAAACAACCCAAGTGTCCATCAACTGGAGACTGGATAAAAAAGCTGTGGTTCTTCTACAGAATGGAGTACTACTCTGCCATAAAAAA
>PVIR01010629.1:0-49385 GCA_004026965.1 Petromus typicus | reverse complement strand
GAGCTGCCACTGGCAGGGAGGGACTGAGGACATCCTGACCCAGTGTGACGCTGTCAGCTTTCCTCAGAGCCTGGCCATCTGTCCTTCCTGCCAGGTCTGTAAGTCAAACTGGCACCAGGGGGCAGCAATGTCCCATCATAAAGCCCAGGTATCACAGGTGCACCAGGAGCCCACCTTCCCAGAGCTGAGCCGTCTCTCCAGGGAAGTGGATTACATCAGAAATTTCATTTCTTATTTTGACTTTAAAAGTATAAACATTCACTAGGAGTGCAAGATGAGAGCCTACTTGATCTTTGCTAAAAGTTTTGGAAATGAAGAATAGAGCAGAGAGAAAACTTCCACAAGGCCAAGCAGCTAACAAAGGTAGAACTCAGAGGGGCCTGACCAGCCTCGCTCGGGAGCTCGGGAACAGCCACTCTGGTGCAGGAAGGGGCCCTGCCCACCACCTGGCCTGAGTGTCCGTTTCACTCAGCGCTGCCGACATCCTGAGGGCCACAGCCCCTCGTGTGGGGTGGGGTTGGTGAGGCCCAGGCCGGGCTCTGGTGCTCCTGGCGGTCCGCCACACAGCCTGGTGGGGACTGTCACAGACCGAAATGGAGGAGGGTTGGGTGTGCGTTTCACTGGAAATCCAGCCCCCAGAAGAAGGGTGAGGAGGTGCAGAGAGGAGCTGGGCACACAGGTGACGCTGGGGGAGCAAGGGCACGGTCGTCCAACAGGGAAGGGTAAACCGAGGCATGTCTATGTGGCTGAGAGCCAGCATGGTTGGTGGCGGGAGACCGAGGTGGAGGCTGGTCACTGCCTTTGCCCCTGCAGTCCGGCCAGCCTCACCTGGTCCTCCTCCTTCCCTCCTTCCTGGATCCCAGCCAGTCAAGGCCACAGTGAAGAGGACACAGCTCCGCGACTGTGGCCTGAGGAGTGCGGCAGCTGGTGCAGGGTGGGGATGGAGCCGTGGATGGCTCTACACTCACACCAACAGGAAGGTCCCTGAGAGGAGAGACAGATGAAACAGCTGGGGGTCGTGTGTGCAGGAGGATGAGGGCAGAGCGGGAGACAGGCAGAGACGCTGCGGGCCAGAGGGGTACAGGCGTCCTTAGGACATGTGGGGCTCAGTTTTCCCGTTAGAAGTCTCAAGGCAGGCTCGTGGAGGTAGAGACGGATCAAGCAAAGTCACTGCTGCCCTCCAGGTCTAAGAAGGGACTCAGACAAAAGCCCTTGAGTACCAGGACTTGTGGGTCCTCCCGGGAACTTGGCAGAGCCCTCACACTTGGGCTTAAAAACCCCCAGGTCCTCCCAGAGTGTGGGGTTCAGCAGTGCTGAGGCCCAGGGAGCTCAGAAAGCAGGCACATCGTGCAGCTGGCTAGGCTACCTGGCCTTCTTTAGTATCTTTGGGGACAAGGCAGGTATGCAGGAGGCTCCCACCTGGAGCTGAAGCTACCAAGGCCTGAGACGCTGCTGGAGTGCCTGGTGCTACCAGGAAGAGCAGCAGCAATTTCTCAGGGCAGAATGTGCCACTGAGTGTGCTGTGCTGTGCCAGGGTCTCCTCGGAGGGATATAGGACCCCAGGAGCACACTCCGGCCCTCTGGAGATGCCCTCTGGAGGCCGGGTGGGCATGTGGCCAGTGCTCCCACAAGCCGAGGAAGGCTGGGCCGCTGCTCAGTTTGGCCTCCAGAAGACTCCAGAGTGGGGGACAGGTCAGAGCAGGGCCTCTTCCTGGGAGGAGGCCCCCATAAGGTTTCCTGGGTGACAGCTGGTGGTGATTTATCCATTGCACAGATGAGGCAGGTGAGGCCGGGGAGCAGGGCGTTCCTGGGCTATGCAGGACCCGGGGTGGCTGAAGAGGGACAAGAGCCAAGGCTGGGCTGCAGGATCTGCTGGGCCCCTGGAGGTCCCTGGGGCAGTCACCGGCCACTCCGGCCTCCCTGTCGGACCCAGCAGGACTCTGCTCTGACCGGCATTTGCTGATGTTGATGCCTAGGGTGACAGAAACCACGAGGGGAGCCGGAGCAGACCGAGGCTCCATCCAGGCCCTCAAGCCGTCTACTGTGGTAAGGTCCCCACTGGTCTCCTGGACCACAGGCCCCCATGAAGCCAACAACTTTCCCAAGGCAAGGGCTGGGAGGCCAGGGAAGGACCAAGAGACCGCAGATGACGGGATGTGAGGGATCGGGGCCCGTTTCCTCCTCCGAGCGATAACTTCCTCTTTCTAGAAGAATGCCAGGGTGGCCGCCAGCTCACAGTGCTCCCGAGCCTGTGGAGGGCAGCACTCACAGCAAACTCCTCCGAGAGGGTTTCCTTCTGGCCCGGTGAGCAGGAGGCCAGAGACGAGCTCCGCCCCAGGTCCCTGCCTCCGCCCCACGGGGCCTGAGTCAGCAGGGCCAGCCTGATGCTGCCTCCTGCCACTTCTTTCCATGTACGCAATCTAGGAATGCCTGCCTGTGTCACGGCCCGGCCTCGTCACATTTCCAGAAGAATGCGTGGCTGCCCACAGCCTCCTTGGTAAACCCATAGATTTCTGTCCGCCGCTGGCCTGGATGTCTCCTCATGGCCCTTGCTCGCCTCTCTCCCTGCCCCTCCCCAGGGGGCAGCAAGCAGGTCCCACGCCCTTCCTGAGCAATCCCACAGCTTCAGCCAGGTGAGCTCGGACCTTTCCCAGTGCTGTTTCACAAGCCCAGACCCCCGTGGGCCCTGAGACCCTGCAGCCTGCCCTGTGGGCCTCAGGGCCGCACCCCTGCAACCTGTGCACAACTCCCTCACGTTCACAAGCGCACTCTGGAAAGCGAGTGAGCGCACTGGCCTTGCTCTCTCTCCATCAGTGGGGCCGCAGAGTCCATGAAGGTGGGAGCCTGACCACTTCCCATCATCCGAGCTTCTATCTTCCCTGCTAGGAGCCTGGAAGATGCTCAATAAGTGAATGAAGCTGAGCGTGATGGTACATCTCTGTAAACGCAGCACTCTGGGAGGCTGAGGCAGGAGGATCAAAATTTCAAGTTCAATCTAACCAATGTAGCAAGATCCTGTCTCAAGATTTAAAAAAAAATGAGGGCGGCATGGGGATGTGGCTCACTGTGATGGCCTTAGGTTCAATCCCCAGAAAGAAAGGAGCACACAGACAGACACAGAAGAGATCTGCAGGAACTGTGTTCAATGCCCAATAGTGCACAAATAGGTAAGAAGTGAATGAATGAATAAGCCCACTATATAGGTGAATCCATTCAGGTTTCTAACTTCCTAAATCTCCCTAGACTCTTCGCTCCCATACCTGCCCCTAAAACCCAAGGCCTCTCCGTGTCCTGAGCACTTCTCTCATCCCCTCCTCCCTCTCCCACAGCCCACCAAAGTGCTCCTCTGCATCGCAGGGAGGCTGTGTCCCAGGAATC
This sequence comes from Petromus typicus, assembly GCA_004026965.1. Taxonomy (NCBI): domain Eukaryota; kingdom Metazoa; phylum Chordata; class Mammalia; order Rodentia; family Petromuridae; genus Petromus; species Petromus typicus. The sequence goes on along the minus strand of PVIR01010629.1, from coordinate 46,007 downwards.
CCTCCGATGCCCATGGCTACCAATGCCGGGAAGGTAATTCCCAGGCTCTCTCAGGTCTGAGCGCTCCGCACCGCGGACTGGATCACACCGCAGAAGAGCCCACTGCAGTCTGTCTCTCCACGGCCCGAGGCGCTCTGGAGCCGGGTGAGGCCGCCGCACAGAGGCCTCCCACCTCCTCCCAGCACAGGGTCTGGCACAGACTGCAAAGGCTCACTGGCCGGTGGAGCTGGGATGGCTGGTTTTCAGGAGCAAAGGGACCTTCTGTCCCGAGGGTCGCGCCGGTCCTTGCCTCCCCGGCTGCCAGTGTAGCCAGTGCCCGGGGCTTCCCTCCCACTCCAGGCCAGTCTGGCACAGACCTCCACTCCATGTGGCTCCTGTGTCCTTGTCCCCTTTCCTCGACCCCTACAGCTCCTTGGCAGGAGCTGAACAGAGACCAGTGGAAAGGGGAGGACAGGTCAGGGCCAACACAGGTTCACCCTCCTGCATCGAGCCCGACCACCCAGAATGTTCCACTAGGGTCAGAAAGGCCGGGCTGGCCTCAGGATGGGCCCGCGACCTGGGCAGAGAACCTCAGAGGGCTCCAGAGGACTAACCACTGGCTTTCCCAAGCAGGACAGCAAAGCCCCACCTCGCAGTGACATTTTCTGGAGCCACAAATGCAGACCACAGTGCTCAGGCCACAGGTCCTACCTGCTGTCTGAGGGCCCAGCAGAGTGTGCGGGCCTCATCGGGGCACCCAGAGTGGGGAGCTTCTCCCCATCAGAGGCGCGTCTCCTGACACCAGGGCCTCCTGCGAAGCATCTCATTCACGCACATGCACCTTCGTGTAGAGCATCCTCCCCTCAGAGGCGCACCTGTGAGCGCAGCCTCACAATCACGCAGACACACGTGCACACGTGGATGTGTGGATCCACAGCCCTGTTCCAGCACAGGGCAGCTTGAGCCAGATCCCTTGTGCAAATACAAACTCCTGCTGTCTTCTTCAGAGCCCATTGTGAAAACCAAACACTTGTTAGCACCTCGAGGGCCTGTCGTTGTTCCAGGAGCAGTTCCTGCCTCCACGGAGCCCTCTGGAGCTGGACACGGCTGGAGCTGGGACCACGTGAGACGTGAGACCCGGGAGAGCTCGCTAGGGAAGCCATAGGCCCTTGGGCCCGGTGCGGGTGCAGCCACGGCGCTGCCGCCAGCCCCCGGGTTCCGAGCACCTTGGGAGTGGTGGCGCGTCCACATCAAAGGGGCAGGCTGCCCTACAAGAGGCAGCGTGGCTCACATAGCTCAGAGGAAGTCACTCAGCCAGGTGACACCACAGACTGGAGTCAAGCTTGGCAGCAGCTGACTTTCTGCGGCAGAGAGCCCCGGCCAACCTCTGCAGTTTGAATATGGCTGTAGAGACCACAAATGCTGCTTCCGGATGGGGTCCTGCCATGCAGGACACACACAGCATGGTCTTGGCACGCGGATGTGCTCCTGGTTGTCATGCCCTCTCAGGGGCAGTGGTCCTTGGCTGAGCTGAGCTCACTGACTGCTTTGGCTCCTTGGAGAGAATGCATGTGAGTCACTACAGGGCTGTGTCACTTGGCTGGACTATAAGAGAACTGAGTGACAGTTTTGCAAGAGCTCTGCTCACACTCAAGCCTGACAGAGGGCAGAGAAGGGCGGGAAGATGAGGGCAAGGCCAGGACTGGAACGGCCACCAGGGTGGGCAAAACCTGCGCAAAGACCTCTGGGGTAGCAGGCAGGATGGGGAGCGAGGGAGCAGGAGCCCCACCCAGCATCTCGCAAGCCCCACCCTGGCCACTCCAGGCCAGGAAGTCCAAGCTGTGCCCAGAGGCCCCTCAAAAGGAGGGGCAGCCCAGGGCCAGGCCAAACTGTCCGGGCAGGGCTGGAGAGCACTCGAGGAGGTGGGCAGGTGGGCTGTTGGTTCTTGGAAGCGCTCATTAATGAAAACCCCCAAGCCTGACCACCTGGGGAAAAGGCCTGTTGTTCCCATGTGCGGCTGATAAGGGCCAGGAGATTCCACAGTTCAGGTAGTTCCCCCGCCTCCCTGGCTTTTGTGGTCACCATTAATCATTTCCTCTAACTGTGTATATAAGGGCTCTTTTGCCAGTGAGCCCAGTACTCAGAGAGAAAGGCTAAAGTCCTCAGGAGGATGTGGCTGCAGAACCTGCTTCTCCTTGGCACCGCGGTTTGTTGCATCTGTGCACCCACCCACTCGCCCAGCCCTGTCACTCGGCCCTGGAAACATGTGAACGCCATCAAGGAGGCCCTGTGCCTCCTGAACCACACCAGGGACACAGACGCTGCGACGGTGAGTGGGGGGGGTACGGGCTGCACCTGGGCCAGCCCGCCAGCCTGCACTGACCCTGCCTTCAGCTTGGTAACGTGACGTCTCCCTTTCTGCAGAATGAAACAGCAGAAGTTGTCTCTGAGCAGTTTGACCCCCAGGTGAGGTGCTTCTCTCCGGCACACGTCTCAGGCCCTGTGTCCTGGGGCTCACAGGACTACCCACTTTCGTGCCAGTCAGCTGGCTGCCAGGAGGAGGGGGCAGCATCTGGGTGGTCACATGGGCTCCTTTATCAGCTGAGCAGCCATTGGAAGGCCCCACATCACGGGCACAGGTGGGGAAGTGGAGTCTTCGTGGGATCTGGCTGTGGGCTCGGGGTACTCACTGTACCCTGAGTCTTGACTCCGAGGAGACAGGGTTTTAAAAGCAACACTTGCTCACATAGCAGGTCTGGGGCAGTGCCCTGCCTCACCCTGCCCCTTCTCCTTGCACGGTGGGGCAAGTGGGGGCTGGGTCCCTCCTGAGGTGCCAGGCTAAGGGAATGGGGGATGTGGCTGCGCTGGCTGACAGTGGCCTGAGCCCGGAAGCCGGGAGGACGGACGGGTGTCTGCGATGCCCAGAGCGCAGCCTGGGACTAGTCAGGAACACTCTGTGTCTCCTGAGCAGGGAAGGGGATGGGAAGGAGTGACGGGAGGGTGGCCAGGGCTGGCACTTGGCCTCTGCTCACCAAGAGATGGCCACTTTCCGTAGGAGCCCATGTGCCTGCAGACCCGCCTGGAGCTGTTCAAGAGGGGCCTGCGCGGCAGCCTGACCAGACTCACGGGCGCCCTGACGATGATGGCCAGCCACTACGAGCAGCACTGCCCCCCCACCCCGGTGAGGGCCCCGGCGGGGGGGAGGGACGGGTGGCTGTGGCTGTTCAGGCCCTCGAAAGGTTTCTGTGTCGATGATTTATGATGTGGAGCCCCTGAGGAAGGGCAGCAACCAGCACGCACCATCTTGTCTCTGGGGGGTCAAAGTCAGGGAGCTCCCAAGCCAGCAGCGCCCCCGGGCGGGAGCCGCTACCCTCCCAGTTACACTGTCGTTGCCAGCGATGAGGTCAGAGGTGAGGCAGACCCAGAAAACTCAGGGCCTGCCCAAGGCCCACAGGAAGTGCCGGGCCCACATGCTGCCTCCTGACAGGACTGTCCTGCGGAGCGCCAGGATCGCGCGGAAGCGAGGAGGAGGAACTTCCCGGGAAGGATGAAGGCGCCAAACACCCCTTCTTCCTGCAGGAAGGGAGTGAGATCTGGGTGGCAGTGGTGGCCTCTGTCTGACCTCTGTGCTCTGGCCTATGTCCAAGGGGACAGCTTAGGATGGCACGCCGTCAGGGCACCGGCCCCAGCCGCCCTGGTACAGCTGTGTAGCCGCCGGGCCGCACACAGGTGGCACAGTGTCACCTGACCAACGCTGTGCACCACCCCCAGGCTCCGGCCTTCTGGCCTCTGAGTTCTTGGAGGTGATGCAGAAATGCGCCGCTGCCTCCCATGTCACCCACTCTCCTGGCCTCAAGTGTTTTTTATTTTCATTTTTTTCTTAAGGAAACTTCCTGTATGACCCAGATTGTCACCCTCAAAAATTTCAAAACGAACCTCAAGGAGTTTCTGTTTGCCATCCCTTTTGACTGCTGGAAGCCAGTGCAGGAGTGAGCAGCCAAGGCAGAGGGCCTCTCGGAGTTCTCCGCTCAGGGTGCTGCTGTCTCCCCGGAAAGAGGCAGAAACCCGGGATCTTCCCTCGGAGGGACCGAGGGGGTGGCACAGACCTGCCATGGGCCACACCAGCACGGTGGAGGATATTTTATACTGGTCGGAATCCACAGTATTTATTTATATATTTATATTTTAAAATATTTATTTATTTATTTATTTAAGGTCACAGTTTGTATTTATGCAAGATGTTTTGCCATAATAAATTATTCAAAGTCTGATTTTTATCTTGGGTTCTTTTTCTGGTTTATTTCCAAGACAGGAAAGGCCAGAAGCTGGGGGAGGGAGATCTGCCGGGTCAGGGCTGGGCTTGGGTGCGGTGAGATGCCACAGGGCTGATGCTCAGAGAGGGGCCACCCAAGGGGTCTAACCCACAGAAGCGGCATCGTCTTTCTGCGGGAAGCCTGGGGCCCACTGGAGGCTGGGCAGTCTGTCTGCACAGACTCTGTGTCCCCCAGGTCCTGCCCTCACATTCACCTACCCTAAAGGTAAATCAGCAAATAAACTAACTGTTCAGAGAAAAAGAAACCAAACCACAGGGGTCAGGGCTCAGCATATTTGCCCAACTTTCCCCCAGTGTGCGATCTTAATCTCTCAGAGTCAGAATGTAAGTTCATGGTGTGTTGGGACATGAGTCTAGTGTAGCAGTTTTCTGAACTGGCTTTTAACTTTTACGTCAAGTTTTAGATACAAGTACTGTCTCCTAAAATCTATGACTTGGCTAAAAGAAGAGCAGTTTCCTTTCTACGACAGCCGGGCTGAAGGTCTCCTCCCGGGACCTAGGCCTCGAGGTCCCTCCAGGAAGGGAAGTGAGGGAGTTTGAATAAGGCTCCCGGGCCCTGTCTTTGACACAGGCCTGGTGAAGCTGTCCCTGCAGCTTCAGGCCCTGCTGGCACTCCGCAGCTCTGCCCACCAAATTACCTGCTCCCTCTGCTCCATCCTGCTCCTGCCCTGACACCAGTCCCTGCCAGACACCTTGCCCACACTCAAGCAAAAAGGCCGTAAGTCCACATACGGATACCGAATTACCAGTTGCAGGTCATGCCTGAATTTCAGCAAAGACAAAGACCCATGAAGTGTGCTGTGGTCACTAAAAACGCATGAGCAGCACATTTTGCCCAGCAATAAGGTACTCTCTGTCTCCCTCGGAAGCCATTGATGAGTGATAAGAGGTTTGCATTTCCTTAGACTCGCGTATATAACAGGTGTCCCTTCCCACAGAGAAGCTGCCAAGCCTGGGCTCAGTCTGGTTGGAGCCTCCTTCAAATGGTGCCATGCAGCTATATGTGCTCCTGGTGTGTGTGCTCTGGGGGTCAGAAAGCCATTTTGTACCCATGAAGGTAGCTGCTGTGACTCCTGAAAAAAACCTCACAGCGCTGTGTGAAGAGAGTAAGAAGGATCTCACTGATGACAACAAAACGTATGAGGTAAGCCTGCCTGCGTCTTCTTCAAATATCCTGTCCTGGTGGCCTTTGTGTTTCTGACCAACTTCTCCTGCTTCTAGGGCTTCTTCGATAGGCCCCAGAACACCAGCGAGGTGAGGAGCGTCTTCCCTTTGGGACTTCTGGGCCGTATCTGAAGAGGGTCGGGGTGTCCTCACAGGGCTGAGGGGGGCTCCGACCGTGTGAGCCTGGGCATAGCAGCTTCCCTGTGGGGAGCGCACCGGTTCTCAACGCAGGCAATGCAGGAGAAGGGAGAGCTGAGCCTGCAGTCGGATCAGGAGCCAGGCCCTGGGCTTTGTCAGCCTCTCCTGCCACCATCCCAGCATGGCTGAGGCAGGGAGGAGACAAGATACCCGCTGCTTCCCTGGGTCCCCTGTGGGTGACTCAGGGCAGGCCGGGCCTGGTCCAAGGCCTCACTGAGCCACTTCTGCTGCTCAGTCCCCCAACCCTCTTTCAGGGGCTCTGCTATGCCGAGTTTATGAAGATCTTCACCTCTACCCTGCAGAATCTCACAGTTCATAACAAAGCCGACAGACACGTATATCGTGTCTATCAAAACATGAAGGAGCTCCCCAAAATCTGCCCAAAGCTGAAAGTAAGTTAATGTTTGCTCTTCAGGGCAGTTGAGACTTAATTTACCTCTACACAGGCAGGGGTCCAGTGGGGCAAAGGCTTCTTATGGGCATAACTTGCCACCCCTGGGGCTGCAGGCGCTGCTCTGGAGCCACAGACAACTGCTCTGTGGGACCTCGTCAACCTAAAGAAGCCCACTGCCTGGCAGTGGGTGGGGGTGGGGTCTGAAAAGCTGGGCACAAGGAAGTATAAATTCAAGGGGTGGTTCTGGGAGTTTCTGTCTACATCAGCGCCAAGCCCCGTCCCCCTCCAGGGTCAGTGGAGAGCAGGCAGAGGCGAGATAAGTCAGAGCTGGGCGGTCATGGACTCAGTCCAGGGAGAGGGAAGCGCCTTTTGGCCTGGCTCCAGTCTGTCCCACCCTGGGTCTCCTCCCGGCTGGCTGCGGAGCCTCACGGGGAATCCATGGTGGGGGAATGAGCTGTAGTCTACGCGGCTGTCTGGGAGAATGACTGAGTTGTTCTCTCTTTGCCGACCGTGCGCGTGGTGCTTTGTGTACTCCCCCTCTTGCTTGTCCTCCTGCCCTCATCCTGATTTGCTTATTGCCTTTTCCATGGCAGAGAGAGAGAGAGGTCCTCCATGAGTTACCACCTGGCAAAGAGACTCACAAGGGTGTTGCTGAGACGACAAGAGTTTGATTTTATTTTCTTCATTTTTCTTCTGCTACAATGATGACTTACACGTTTCTTATTTGGCCAACAGACTTATCCAAGTACTGCGCTATTGAGCAAAGTGATTTCTCTATGTACAAGAAAGCCTTGAAGGACGTTATCAGATCCATAGAAGGATGGAGATCGTGTCAGACGACCCGGGACAGCCCCTGGGACGCAGTCTTCTTCAAGGGTTAGAGCCAAAAGAAATAGGCGGGGGGGGGGGGTGTCTGCTGTCCTTGAGCTGACAGGGTGACGCCTGACATAGTGGGTAATGAGGGTGTTTGCCCAAGGACATATTTTTTATGGACATATTGGTGATGGCTGCTTCAATATAGCTCTGTGTGAAAAACTGGAGAGTGAGAGTCATGACAGACCAGCCTCGCTGGGGACCCCACGGGCTGGGGGGAGCCCACCCATCACCAGGCTCTGCACCTGCAGGCCCAGAGGTCTTCCAGGAAGAGCAAGGTGGAGCAGGTGGAACCTGCACTGGCTCCTTCCCTCCGCATCTCCACCCATGTCAGTGGGGCACAGAGGCTCCATCAGGGTCTGTGAGGCTCATTACATGCCTTTCCCCTTTGTCCTTCCCAGACCCTCCGCCCCAGTGGCCAGGGCCCGCTCACCTGCAGACCCAAGCACCGTGACAGGAGGCTCAAAGCTCTGCCTCCTTCTTCCTTCGTTCTCCGCTACAGGGAGCTCTACCTCTAGCCAACAAGCCTCTCACCAAGGCCCAGTGTGATGCCACAACGTAAGCCCTGCTAAATGATCAGCAGAACGTGGGTTTCTGGCTGCTCATGGAGGACTGGGCATGGTGTGGCACTCCACAGAGCCCTTGCCTAGACTGGCAAGGAGTGGTCTCATCTCAAAACACAGCCCTTAGACTGGCCTGTGGAGCCTCCCCAGTGCCCTCTGGGGGGGGGGGCAGTGGCATCATGGCCCTCCCCCTGACCAGGAACATCTTTCTACTTCAGAGCGCTGCGTCCTGCTAGGCGGATCCAGCAGTTGCTCAGGTCCGACAGCGCTGCCAGCTAAGCCAGATGTGACCCCTCCAACTCTATCCGTAACTCTGCTTGCTAGGGGTGCCTGGATTTACCCCACAATCTAAACAGCTTCCTACGATTCAAAATTCTTAGGCCATGAGCTTTTTTAAGGAAACAGGACAGATAAAGATCTATTTACTCTGGAATATCATTAAGATATCACGCTGCAACCTCAACTTGACCAAAACCAGACCTGCCGGAAGTCTGCACAATCTGCCACAAACAGGCTCTAAAACTTCAGGCTGTGCCTGCTATAAGAACCCAGGCCAACACACACCAGCCTGGCCCATTCTCTGCCTCTGGACACCAGGCCAGCTGTGCTCATCTCTACTTTGAGGGGCCACACTAAGCACCAGGAGTCAGCAAGTGTCACTAAACAAAGTAGCCCAATCATCGCAGAACACACAGGGTACCTTGTGGCCGGGCATAAGGTGCCAGCGCCAAAAGGTAGTTTCAGTCTGTACTCATCACCTAAGGCTGTGGGCTCGCGTCCCTTGGGTGTACCACATGGGTCCCTAAGGCTACTTCCTTACAAATGGGGTGCACAGCTGCCAGGGTCTGTTGAACACCTGGCAGGAAAACCACTTCACTACCCGAGCTTCCAGTTAGCTGGCACCAGGCCACTCTGACCTCGAGCTCCTGATGAAGACAGAGGCACCCGCGAGTGGAGAGGGACAAGACTTCCAGGTAAGTCCCTGTCACCCCATCGTCATGCTCAGGCCTGAATGGTGGGCATGAGGTGCAGCTGCCACTAGCTTACTGTGTGCGCCTGGACAGGTATCTCAGTCTCTCGGGGGCTAGAGTGAGGGCCGGCAGGGTTTTCCGTGGGGCCTGGTTTTCTCTCTGAGTAGGTTTGATCTGCACATGGTGCTGAGGGGCCTGTTGGGGGCTGGTGCCGCAGGAGTGCTGCTCTGGAGAGCAGTACTGCTCACAGCAGCTGAGCCTGCAGTACCTGGAAGCCTGGTGATACTGGATCAAGACAATGTTGGTATAATGGAAGGCTGGGGCTCTGGGATAGACTCTTGAGCCCAAGAAACATGGCCTTGTCCCCAGTTTCCTGAGACTTTCCCAGGGTACTCCCTTTCTCTAGGACATCAGTGAGCATCTCCAAACTACCCCTTCCTACCCTTTCCTCATGGGCAGGCCTGGCCCTGAGGAGACACTCCTCGGCTTGCTAGGCCCATCTCTAGGTTGGGGGGTACAGGGGGGCTGGGAGGCCTAAGGACTCAGGATTCACTGCCTTAGCAAGACTTCCCAAGACAATGGAATGGTCCTTGCCTTCAAGGACCCAGCCCAGAGACCACCTCAACTATACCACCTCCTGCCTCCTAGCTGACCACTCCCCACAGAGATTAGCAGCACTGAGGTGGGATCCAAGAATGTAAAGAACACAGGAAAGCAGGGACCCAGCCCTGTGTTATTGGGCCTTGAGAACCGAGACAGACCAAGGGCAGCACCCCCTAGTCTCTGCCTGGGCCGTGGTGTAGCCACGTCCTCTCACTCAGCATTCACAACCAGGGCGGTCACTCAGAGGAGGCAAGCTTCATGCACAGGAACGGCCAGTCTGTCAGTCCACATGATGAAACGATGACCACGAAGCTGGCAACCTGCAGAGGCACCAGCGCTGGAACGACCCTTGTGGACCAAGAGGTTCTTTGGGATAGTGACTTTGGCTGGTGAGGCGGGATGACAGGTGAGCTCTTCCTCTGAGCAAGGAAGAGAGGTCGAATCTAAGGTTGCTAGACAGCACGAGCTCTTTTTGTTTAAAGAAATTTATATCCTGGATGTCCTCAGCTAAATGAGATATTTCACAGTAGCTTATACTGCACGACTGATTCCACACTGGCTGTGTCGCTAAGGTGCTAATGGTTACGAACAGAGAATTCCTGCCTAGGAGCCTCTTGAGTGAACAGCAGAAGAGATCTATCTACTCGTCCCTGGCAGACAGGACCGCTCTCTGCATGGGCCTGGAGGGTGCAAGGTGCCCAGGCATCTTCATATTCGCCATGTCCTATGCACAGAGTCACAGGAGGTGGCTACCAGGATTCCAGTCTGGCCATGCCACACAGGGTCAAGTGGGAAGCACTGGCTCTAGAAACCAGGTATAATGTGTTCCTACGCCCATGCTCTTTTGTTCCTGACAGCCTGCACATATATGTGCTTGGTAATTCAGGTCTGCAAGATTAAAGCACACAGCAATGGTTTCAGGGACAAGCACATGCCCAGGGCTGGCCATTCTAGACCCAGCAGCTCTAGCCCTGGACCCTCCCACCTCGTACACAGCTTTCACACACAAGTAATCTGGCACTTATTTTTCCTCCTGGACTCAGCTTTCCTATCTGTGAGGTGGGTGTGGCAGGAGTGAAGTAGCCACAGCCCAGATCAGCTCTCTGACCCATGGCTCGGGCAGAGAGAGGCTGGATGCTGGCCACTCAGCAGTGCGCAGCCTGCAGGGCACACAGAGCAGCAGCCCCCCAAGGGGGGTGCTGGGCCCGGGAGGAGGCATCTGGCAGCCCGCTGTAGGTGCTGAAAGCTCCCGACCCTCTCTGGGCCTTCCTCAGGGGAACTGCCTCAGGACCACACAGGAGGTGAGCCCCAGAAGCCCCTCTCTGGGTCCAGCCTTCGCCCTCACCAGCGGCTGACCAACTTCCCTCCTGTGGAGAGACCCTGGGCCACGCTGCCAGGAAAGAGGCAGCTTCATAGTTATTTTTCACTGTGGTTGGAGACAGGCGCAGTGAACGGTTTCGTGTCGCTGCCACTGATGTTATCACTGGCCCGGACCTGCTCTTTCAACCTGAGAGATGATTAATTAAAAACTTTTCCCCTCTCTCCCTCCCTCTCCCTCACCCTCTTCCCCTCTCTTTCTCAGATTCAAGGGAAGATTAACATAAACTTCCCAGGACATGGCCGGGACGCATCACCCAGACCTCAGCATCTCTTTCCAGAGCTGAGGGGTGAGGAGGCTCTTTTTAAAAACTTGGTTAAGTTTTATTGTTACTGTTCAATAAAGTACACAAATTTTTTTTTTTTTTTTTTGAGACAGGGTCTCACTTTGTGGTTCAGGCTGGCCCCGAGCTCAGCCTCAAACTCACATCACAGCAATCCTCCTGCCTCTGCCTCCCGAGTGCTGGGATGACAGGCGTGAGCCACCACGCCCGGCACTGTGGTATGTGGTACTGGTTGCTACTGGGGTGAGTCTCCACGCCCAGTACTGTATGTGATTGCCAGGGAATCGAACCCGGGTCCTTGCGCTTGCAAGACAGGTGCTGGAACCACTGAGCCAAATCCCCGGCCCAGCACACAAATCTTAAATATGCATCTCAGAGAATTTTCACAAATGTTCACCCTCATTTAACGGGTACCCAGAGAAAGACCTTCTTCAGCATCCCCAAGGACAGTCACTACTCCATCTCCACCTCCACAGCTTCTGCTGTTCGTGAGCTTCATCTAAGGAGAGCACAAACCACACTGTCTTTTACGCCTGACCTCTCACTAAAACTGTGTCTGTGCAGTTTTTCCTGGCAGCTGCATGTAGGGCAGTTGCCCTCTCTTTTTCCATTGCCGTGCACCCTTCTATTATACGAATATCCCATAATTTATCTCCCCATTTTATTCTTAGTGGACAGCAGTTTGGCTGTTCCCACTTTCCGGCTAATACTAAGAAAGTTGCTTTGAATATTTTTTATTTGTGTTTTGGTGAGTAATGTTTGCATTTCTTCTGGAAATGTTAAGAGTGATGAGGAACTTCTGGGTCCCAGGATACACACATTTTAACCTTAATTGGTACTGCCCAGCAATTTACCAAGGAAGACATTTATGTCAGTGCTGTTGTTGGCATTCCTGCCACCCAGAGACCCTGCAGACACCGGCCCTCTGTCCTCCCTTCCCACGAGGGAGCCTGCTTCCCAAATGCACTCATCACTGTTAGAAATTCTCTATGTTGTTCATGCTTGCCCGACTGTAAGCATTCCAACAAATCACTTGATGGGAAACAAAACTCAGGTCCACCTGAGTCCTGCGAGGAGAAGAGACTGCCTGCCCACAGAGCCACGGGGCCGGCCCTCGGGCAGCTGGAGTGCAGCAGGAGAAGTCAGCACCCTCCAGTCTCCCATCCCAGCCTGGCTGGGAAGAGGACGTCTCCAAGTCCGGCCTCTCCTCTTGGAGGTGGCGCGAAGGGCCCAGTGGCGTGGATGCGACCCCTGACACCCTGCAGAGTGCTGCCTTTGTCTACAAGACCCGGGCCTCAGAGCAGTGGAGACGCGGAAGAGACTGGTGTGCTACTGTCCTGTGTGGGGACCAGTGGGGGCTCAGCCCTGGGGACGGCCCTGGATTTCTCCGTCAGCCCCTCACCACATCCTGAGCACTCTCTTCCCCAGTCCCTTCAATCTGCCGCTGCTCTCCATCCTAAGTCCTGCCTGAGCCCCTCACACACGCAGACACCTGCCTCAGCACCCCACAGGCCCTCGCCGACAGACAACCCGCCCACGCCGCTCTCGGAGCAGCCATCCACTCGTTCGTTCCACAAGTGTTTGCCAAGTGTCTATGCAGTGTCAGGAACCGCGCCAGGCTCTGGAAATGACAACCCTTGATATGCTTCCATTTTAGAGTAATCTCTAATCTGCTTGTCGGCTCAAAGTGAGCTCCTAGCCTTACGGTCAAGTCTCAGGCCCCGCCCGCCCCTCTCCAGCCCCTGAAGACAACCTCAGCCTCACCGGCCACCACCCCAACTGCCTTAGTCCGCCCTAAGCTCCAGGAACAAAACCATCGCAGCTCCGCTCGCACTCTCCTTCCTGCTCCTGCTCCCCACCCCACGAGCCACGACAGCACCCGACATCTCTTCCCTGGTGAGGTGCACGGATGTCCAGCGGGAGGGAGGAACGGGCACCTTCTTCCTCAACACGGACCCTGAGGCTGTGTGTCTGCCTCCTGGTCACACGTGTGCACTGTCACCTGCTTCTCAGGCACCGTGGCTCTCACCTCTAAACAACGGCTCTCTCCTTCCGGTCGGAGAAGGAGCCCTTAGTGCCTGTGTGACAATGGCCATGCTATACGGTCTGATATAAAAGTGAGCCTCTCTCCACCTCTGATTAAAAGAGAATCTCCTAGATTTTATAAAAGTCAGTATGGAAAAGCAGCATGATTCTGCCAAAGTTCTACAATGCTCCCTGGGCGAAGACTGGCAGCAGGCTACCCCAGGGCGCTCAGTTCACCGCCACGGGCGTTGTTATCCTTATCAAAGGCAGCGCTGCAAAGGTGACTCAAGGATGCCCGTGCCCTGTCAGGAGATCTGGGAACTCAACATAGCTCCCTGCTCTGTCCCCATATAACGGATTTGGGACCCATCCTAAAGGAAGCAGCAAGAGGGAGGGAGCCAGCTATTTGGCAATGTGTCACACTTCCTCCCGCTCAAGGCTGGGGCAGCCCCACACTCTTGTGGTGGAGACCTTGGCTCTTGCCCAACCCTTTTCCTCCAGCCGGACTGGATAGGGTGAGGTCATGTGCTGGGAGGGGAGGCCAGCCAAACAAATTGCTGCTGCAGCCACAGCTCCAAGACTGAAATGACATAACAGTAGGCTAACTCATAGTCTCTCCTTTCCTCTCACATCCTGAGAAGCTCTCCTTGACTGACCTCTACAGTCCTTAGTTCCTTTCTCCGGACCTCTCTAGGGCAATGAGGGTTTTCTTCCGGTCTTTGCTGAAATAGACGTTCTGTCCCACACAGGGATAGGACAGGGCGGTGGATCAGGTAGGAGCCCCCCGTCCACCCTAGCCTGGAAGTACACAGCAGCCTATCGGGTCTGTGCTGGAACCTGTGTAGAAACAGAAGGGAGTGACCACGCTCGCTCAGCCACGCCTCTGGCCACGTCACACGGAAGAGTCCTTCCTGTGCCTGGGATGCTATGGACAGAAAGATGCAAGTGCAACTCTGTGGCTAAACAAAAACAGCCATGGGTCTGGGTTTCCAAACTGCAAGGAATCTTGATGGTGAGAAGGAGCACCTCCCCTAGAGTCTGTCTGGCTCAAAGCCCAGGAGTCATAGAAAGAAAGATGGATACTGCGGGTCTATAGCAATGACAGAGAAAAGCCGGGACTGCTGAGAAACAGAGAGACAGACGGACAGACAGACAGGATGGGTTCGGCCACAGCATGGAAGAGACGTGTGAAGAAACCGTCTTGAGACACTGGTAGTGACATACTGAAGGCCACAAGGGCTGAAGGACAGACTTACAACTTCTGGGTAGGTTTCCAGAAAGCAATCCTGTCTCTCTGACTTCAGCCCTACACCTCTGCATGGCCAGAGACTTTCAAGGTTCCCTTTGTGGCCACTTGGACCAGAGGCTTTGAAAGACTCTCAAAACCTCTCCTTCCAGGGCTACAATGCTCCCATGTGCCCCAGGAAGGCTGTGGCTTTTACTGTTCCTGGAATCTGATTCAAAAGTCAATCTATTCTATTTCTTTTCCTCTCCTTATCAGTTTTGTGGAGAAGGGAAAGGTTCCTCCCAAACCCTCCTGGGCATACATACTCATAACACAGTGACATAGTGGTCATGTTTGTCCTGGAAGAAGTGTGACCACTAGGGATCACTGTGAATCCAGACTCTGGCAACACTGTGCAGTGTCCAGCAGAGGCTGAGGCCCAACATTCCCGTGGCCGTCAGAGGATTCTGCATGGCCGGCTTCTCTCTTCACCACCCCTACCGTGTGCTTCAGAGCCCAGAAACTTCTGAGTCTACACACAGAGTCTGGAGTGTCCCCTACAAAGAGTAAAGATTTTTGTGTTCTGAGGGATCAGGTTGCCTGTTTCAAGCTGGGCTGCCTGGAAACTAGACTATGAGACAAAGATTAGCATGACAGAATAAAGCAGGAATGAACAGATGGAAAACTTGGTTTTTAAAAGGGTCACAAAAAGAGTTGACCGAAAGAAAAGTGCTAGAACTATGATAACCCTTCAGAGTTTTACTAAGTTAGAGATGATCAACAGTAATTGCATCAAGCTGACTCTAGAAATAGTACTGATCTTACATGTGACAACGGTTTTTTGCCAAGGAGATTCCCCGAGGGTAGATGGTAGCTCAGTGGTTAAGGGTTTACTAGCATCGCAAAGCAAACAAACAAAGAAGGCTGACTGCTAAAAACTATCTTCTGCAGCTAGCCCTTGGTTTCTGAATGGTGGGCTGGGCAATGCATCATAGCATCCACCAGAGTCTATCCCTGAGATGTTGGGCTCAATTTCACATATAACTACTTCCCCCAAGTACTGGGAGAAACTCCTCTGGACTTGAGTGCTGCACTGTAAATAACTGGCTAAATTCTGATTCATAACATTTTCAAATTATCCTGGTATAATACTCCAGCTCAAACTATCTATCAGTGGTTTAAAAACAGGCTGGCAAAAATTTAGCAATGGGCTCTCACCAGCAAGTAGCTAGCTCTAGTATATAGAAGGATTCCAGGAGGGAACACGTACAGCAGGAAGGACAGTTAGGAACTTCCACCTCTGCTGTTGCAACAGGTCTCGGGGCCATGATTAATGGCTATCACCCCCTACTATCTATTCGTCTCCCCCTAACTCAGCATCTATGCTTGTTCTGGTGCCTTATATTGCAGCATTCCTGAGGTGTATGATTCCGGGTCAGAGGTCACTACACCTGCCCACTTACTGTCAGATAGGAGGAGCAAGTACCACAGAAGCACCCAGAGAGATCACCTGAGTGGGAAAAACTCCCATGGCGCAGCCTTACCTCTTCCTAATAATCAGGCTTACGCACCCCTGTGAAGACTGTGGGGGCTCCTTCTCTTTCCTATGATCCCTAGATAAAAGGTAGATGAGGTACTCTGGCAGTTATCAAATGGGACACTGTGGCCCAGGATGACTGAGAAGCCAGGTTCTTTAAATCCACTGAGCCCAAACTTGCAGGAATGGGAACCACTTATCTTCCAAATGGGTCACTGCCTATTACTGTCAAAGAAGCAGCCTTCGCATTTATCTCTCGGGTCTAAGATTTTTTTATTCTACCTATTGGGACATAACTCCATCTAAGGGTTGGTGAGTATATGCAGTGAGATCTGTGTATTGGAGGAGAGCTCATTCTCCTGTGTTTATTCTCACAGAAATGACTCCCTGGCCCTTCAGGGCATCAGAGGACCAAGAGAGTTGGCTAGCAACAGGTGGCCTGTGACCTCAGCACAGCACAGTATTGTGTCTGGACCTACTGTGAACCAAGGGTGAGCATTTAATCCTCCCTCAGCTTGTCCTGAGGGATCACCCACATGGCCAGAGGTTCGGGCTGGGGGAAAGGCTCTGGTGCCATGGAGGCTGACAACGTGGGGTTCTGGGTACTTTTTGGGGGGCTCACTTGTTCCCTCTGCCCCTGCTCAAGTTCGACTCCAGATGAATCATTTCCACTCAGGATGAATTGCTGCTGGGCTCACCTGACCTCACAGCTTACAAAAACTTATCAGGGTTCGGTCTTGCTGGATGATTGTTCCCTCAGGTCCTTCACACCTACTAAGGTTCAGAAACACAACAGGAGTTGTTTTTCAAAAGGTGTGTAAATCTCTGGCGTAGGGGGTCAGGTCTTGTTCCGAGATCATGTATACAAAGTCTATTTCTCACTACTGACACTCTTAAAACCACAGAATCTGGTGATTCATGTGGCCCATATGGCCAGGCTACTGGTACTACAGCCTAAGACTACCACAGAGCTCTTTCTTACTTGAGGCCTTCCTCAGAGACACAGGATTGTATTACTGCAAAGAATATGGGTCAGAGTAATATTCCAAGGTGTGCAACAGGTTACACCTCCAACCCTATGGCACCTGCCAAAATTATTTCCTTCGTGGTGGGATGAACAAGATGGAGTAATTTATTCTTTATCTCAAGAGGAAATACCCTGACATGCTCCATATCACGGGGTCCCTAAAACTTTACTAATGGGGCAGGCTCTAAACAGTCATACAGCTTACTTTCTGTAGCACATGTGTCTTGCCAGGGCCAGCAATTTTATCTGGCTGGCTAACATTACAAGTAGAATAGACAAACAGCACCTTCTGCAGGATGTCTAGAAGGTCTGGACCTCTTGACAGATGACAGGCGATTTAACTCTGACTAAACTGTTATTTGTCCCAAGTAAATGCAAACTATTCTGAATGGGGTTAAAAAAGAATAGACTGGTGGGCTGGGGATTTCGCTCAGTGGTTCCGGCGCCTGTCTTGCAAGCGCAAGGACCCGGGTTCGATCCTCGCTAACCACATACAATACTGGGTGTGGAGATTCACGCCCAACAACAATCAATACCACATCCCACAGTCCCAGGAGTGGTGGCTCAGGCCTGTCATCCCAGCACTCAGGAGGCAGAGGCAGGAGGATTGCTGTGATGTGAGTTTGAGGCTGAGCTCAGGGCCAGCCTGAACTACAAAGCGAGACCCTGCCTCAAAAAAAAAAAAAAAGAATAGATTGGTGGCTACAGACCAGTTTAACCAACTGCACCCAAAGTACCACAACAGTTGCAGCTGGAGCTATGATTTCTTGGTACCAGCCCAGTGTCATCTTCTAGTATCGGCTGGGTTTGCTAGTAAATTAAATGAAAATATGACAGATTCCCTTTAGGCCCTGATTGGTTGCACCAATTCTGCTTGGGACAGAATTCTCCACTAGAACATGACATTATTTTTGACTTACTATTTTGGCTGAGATGGGAAGAAGTTTTGGAGGCATATACTTGGCTCTCTTCACTATAAAGCTCTTATCACACAGGCCTAGGATCTGAAGTCTGGGTTGTGCTAATTATCAGTTGTGTTCACCTACTGCACCCAGAGGGGCTTCTGTGTCCAGAGCATGTGCCAGAGGTCTCTTTATTACCTGCCTTGCACACCCTACTTAGGGTCTTGGTGCTACTACAGATGCCCAGTTGAGAACGACTCAAGTCCTGCATTTAATAGCCCTCAAGTGGGTGTTCCCTTCTTTTCAGTATGTTCACTTACTCAAGTAAATGGCCACAAGGTACTCGGGAGGGCTAAATCAAGAGCATGTGCACTTGCTGTGGTGGTGAAGCCCCAGCCATCCAGGAGATCTGGCTACACCATCAATCAAAAAACTTGGAGTCTTCAAACTGGTTCAGATATTCAGATCTAGCTCAGAAATTTGGCAGAGGATATTTTCCTGAGATGACTGGACTTATCATCTGTGATCAATTTCCTCTGACTATAAACATTTTTCTGGCTTCCAATGTGCTCTGACCCTAAGGACGCTGTGTTCTATTAACTGCTGCTGTAACTCCGCACATCAGGCCCTCCACACTGTCACCCTAACTCGTCACGCACAACGGCAGGGGCAGGTGTTACCTGCCATTGGTTCTGTTATTTCAGAATCTTGTCAATTCTCTTGCTAATAATGAACCCAGTTCTGTAAAACTATGTCCTGCTATATGTTCTAGCCTGCAGAGGACTTCATTTCTTAGTTACTCTGGTACCCTTCTTTCCAGCAAATTCTTTATTTTGGCATCTTCTAAACTTTGGGTGGCTCCTGGCCACTTCTGCACACTGACTCCCTCTAATCTGCTTAGCAGTTCTGGCATGTCTAAGCTACTTACTGCGGTAGTTCTCTCTTCCAAGCTTCTAGGAGCTGTTCTAATGACACTTCTGTGCTAGCTCCTGGGGGCCTGCCACAGTTTTAAATACTGCTTCCTAGGAGAGTGCTTCCATATCCATAAACTTTTAATCCAAATTTCTGTTTGCCTCTTTGATGGTTTCCAATCCAGGGCCTCCTGGCTTCTGCTAATACTTGCTGGCTGGGTCCTGCATTAACTTTTCTCCATTTGTAGGCCCAGCATATCTGGCCAGGTGACTTATCCCTAGTTACTGACTTAGTATCCAAGAGCTGAGATAGTTGCCAATCTTGACAGAATGAGAATAGGTCTCACAGGACAGACATCTGCATTATTCTATGAAATTCAGAGGTGTGCAGGGTATAATGGTGTATGCTTGTAATCCTAGTACTTGGGAGGCTGAAGCAGGAAGATCACAGGTTCAAGGACAGCCTGGGCTACATACTGAGTTCAAAGCCTGAACTACATAGTGAGACACTGTCTTAAAAAAAAATTAAGAAGTAAACTCTAGCTCCTAACAGGGATGAACAGGTTACTTTGGTACTTTTGAAGTTTTGGTACTTAAAAGAGTGAAGACTCAAGACTTTTCAGATGCAAAAGAGGTTCCTATCTCATGTGTCAGGGTCTCATTCTTTCCCGGCCAGGGCTGTTCTTGGCTAAGAAGATTTGCCTTTGTTGGGTGTTTAACTTTTGGAATTAACTACTATATTAGTTCGTTTTTTGCTTCCATAGCAAAATATCTGAAGCTTAGTACTTTATTTAAAAAAGAAGCTGATTTAGCTCAGTTTCAGAGGATGAAAGTCCAAACAGCATGGTACTGGTGCTGGTGAGGGTCCACCTGGGTTGCCACGTTTTGGCAAATGACATCTTGGTCAAAGCATGTGCAGCAACAGAGTAAAATCGCATGGCAACAGAGGAGGCCAGGGAGATTCATGGATTGGGCTTGTTCTTTTTACACAGCTCACTTTTGAGAGAACAAATGACTCACTCCATGACATCAGTACCAATCCTTTCCAAGGGCAGTGGTCCCTGCCCCCACCGCATGACCTAATTACCTTGCACTAAGCCCTACATCTTAACAGTTCTACCATCTCCCCACACTGCCACACCAAGGACCAAGATTCTAACGCACAAATCCACAGGGGATACACTCCGACTATAGCAACTGTCCTCACAAAGAAGTCCAGGACCTCGTTCTCAGCTCTTTCTTTCCTTCCACTGTAAGAGGCAAGAGTTCTTCATATACACCAAGAGGCCCAGAGCATTCACATTTCCTTCTCACTGCCACTTAATCACTCCAAACACTCCATCCTTTTACTGAAACTCAGCCACTTGTAACAAATCCTTGTCCTTACAGTAGCCAATTCTCCCATATGCACTGCACCAACTAATACATTCTCTTACAATAGTGAAAGCTGTAGCAATTGAATGATTATTGTGTGCCAGAGACTGTTCCACAGATCTCCTATGGTGGAGTCCTCATTGGCAGCCTGATGATGAGTGATGGAATTTGAAACCTTATCTCAGTGTCTTGTTTTAAAATCACTCCTGGAACCAGATGTGGAAGACTAGTACCGTAGGAAATAGACTCCGGCTCAGATGTCAACTTGCAGGCCCTTTACTACGAACAGCTCTTGGGAGGAAAACTCATTGAAAAGAGAGAACTGAAACAGAAGAGAAAGTTCAACTGGCACACAGTCCTAAGGGGAGCTCTAGCCGAGCTCACAAGAGGTCTCCTTGGGACGGTCTTTTAGACTTTTTCTACAACATGGAGAGGGCCAAGCCCATGTGTCCTCACGTTTATTAATCCGTGGGTATGAGTTCTCCCTAGCAGAAGGTATGACCTTATTCAAGGCAATTTTTAAAAAGCAGAGGCCAGCCACAAAACAGCAGGGGCTGTTTTCTGGCAGCCCCCTAGCAGCTCATAGAATAAATTCTTCACTTACTCATACAAGGGGAGTCTTGGCTGTCCTAGCCTTGTGGGTATCCATAAGACCATCTTCAAACAGCATGCACAAACCTGGCCTGATGTTTAGAAACCACACCAAGATTCCACTGCATTAATGTAAGCCTCTTTCCTTTTGGGACACATAAGTGTAGGGAAGGTCCTCATTCTGCCGTGCTCAGATGCCCAAGTCCTCAAGAGAAGTGTCTCCGCGGTTGCTCACCCTCCCTAATACTGCGCACTCGCCATGCTTCATCACTCATTATCCCCATAAACAGTGAGCAGGTTCAGCCAATCTGGGATGGGGTGGGGAGTCAGACACAGTCCCGTGGGCAAGTAGCTCCTGAGCAAGCGGTGAGGAAAAAAGGAGCCACCTGCCAAGGGGAAAGGGGTAGTGAGCACGCTTGTGATAAGATGCCATAGAGGGAGCTCTTCATCCAGCACAGTCACCCAGCAACGCGAGAGCGTGGGCAGGCCATTACAGTGGCCACAGAGGGACGGAGTTCCTGCCAAAGAGGCCTGCCAGAGCACAACTGGAAAGGCCACTAGTCTGAAATGCTGGGTGGAGGCTGCAGACCCTGAGCTGGCCTTCAGCTCACAAGTCTGAGACCTCTAGGGGATAAAGGGCCCAGCCCCAAGGAATCTGCAAACCTAGAAGGTGGGCAGAGGAGGGGAAGCTGTAGAAGAGACCAAAGGGTCTGTGCTGAGAGGGCGAGAATCAGGGCTGCTGGCATGATGGGAGCATGAAGGCCTCCGCGAAAGCTCTGTTGGTCCCCAAGGAGCAAAACTGTTGTTGGGGTGAAGCAGTATCTGGGGCTGGCAGGAGGCCCTGAGGAGATGATGCCAGTGGAAGAGGCCTGGATAGGCCAGGCAGCTTGGGGCTGGGCCCTCTGCCCCTGGTAGATTTTGAGCAGGTTCACAGGAGAGCAGCCTCAGGCCTGCAGTTCAGCTCAGCTGCTCTTCCTGAGCGTTTCACAAGGCCTTGCTGGAGCAGGATGGACAGGAAGTGTCCTCAGGCCCAGGTGACAGCTCAGTCTGGGTTTCCCCCAGGGGCAAGTCTGACCAGTCCACCAATCCCTTCTGGCAGCTCTCAGCTCTTCTCAGGCCGACTTACATCCATTTGCTCTGAGGGCTTTTCCAGCGTGCTGCACTGTTTCCTACAGGGAAACCCCAGGCCTGGGCAAACAGACCCCCGCCTCCTGAGTAAGGCCTCCAGAATCTGGGCCAATGGCCAGGATGAGACAAGTCACTGAGTCAAGACAGCGGTTTTCTAGCTTCCTTAGCCTGTGTCCACAGATGAGATCCTCATTATCTTCGGGGACGACTGGGTAGGGTAGGGAGATGAAGCCTGCAGGAGTGGAGTGACTTACGTTACTTCTTCAACACTCAGCACGATCATGTGAGAGAGTTTATGAGTCCCCTTTCACATGTGATGTCACTGAATCCGTGAGCAGAGATTACTTGTTCAGGGTCACACAACCAGAGAGTGACAGAGATGAGTTCTGAGATCAAGTCTCTAACGCTCTTTATCAAGGCCTCCTCCGTCCCGTTCCTGTCACTGGGCAAGGAACAGCCAGGGAAGGAACTAAAAAGGGTGCCAGATCTTTACTACACTGCACTGAAATGCCAGCCAGATCTCGGGGACTCACGCATCTACTCCATGTCTGCCTTGGGGCCTTCATCTCGAGCCCTCCTGGCCCATGTGTCCCCCTGAGCCTCCTGTCACATCTTCTATCTACCTCAGCCTTCCAGGTCCTCATTCTTCCTTGAGACTCCAGCCCCACAGTTCTCCCAGACTTTCCATTCATGTGGTAGATTCTGATTTGTCTATGAAGAGACTAAAGCACAGAGGAGCCAGGGGGCGAGTATCCACAAAGGTGGCAGCTCGTGCTGGCTGCCTGACAGAGGATTAGTGTAAGACTCCTGGGGCAGCCCCAGCTCCAGGGCCTTCAGAGGGGATCTCCTTGGTCTCCACAGGAAGTATGTGGTGCTGCTGGCCAGCCACAGAAGCCTGGGCATCCCCAGGGAGCAGCAAAGGGCTGGCTGGCATCCCCCACTTCTCCACCCTCTGGCCCTCTTCCCACTCTTCTTGTCACTACAGCCTGGCTTCCTGCCGTTTTTAAAATGTCACAGGGTCTACTGGTTAGCTGCTACCAGGCTCAGATGCCCCTGGCCCACACCTCCTGGGGTTACGGCAGGCTCATACCATATTCAGCACTAAGCAAAGGCTCTTCTCTCCCACCTAGATAACCTGAGGGCTGTCCAGCAGCACAAAGGCCGACAACATGGCTCCTCCGAAGCATGGGCCCATCTACCTATTCATCCAACACTTACTGAGTAGCTGCTTCCCGTGTACCAAGTATTGTTCTGGGCACTATGGCCAAGTGGGAAACGAAACAAACTCTCTGCTCTCTTGGTGCTTACATTTTGGTGAAAGGAGAAGAAGAAAGTAAAGCAGTAAATAAACAAGTCCCCCCAAAATAGCAGATGAAAGCCATGGAGGTTATAAGGCGGGGATGACGTGGAGTCATGGGAGCCTTTCTGAGGTGGTAGCATTTGGCTGAGACCTGAAGAACGAGGGACTGGGTTTGTATTTGAAAGGACTGCTAAGGTTGGAGTGCGGGTCAGGAGTAAGTCAGGGGATCAGAAATGGCCATGCCGTGTGATGGCGTGGACTGGAAGGCAGAGAACAGGGCAGGAAGAGTGGTCAAGTAAGAGGTCAGAGGGAAGGGAGGAAGGGGCGAGAGCAGAGCAAAGGGCTGGCCTCAGTCCTCAAGGCCCTGCCACAGGAGGCTCCTCATTTCAACTTCCCTGAGTGGCCTGGGCTCTTTAAGGTTACGGGCAAATGGTCCTGGACGGTGCCAGAAATATCTAGGGGTAAGCAGGAGAGATGGTGAGGAAGCCTGAGGTCTGGTCTGGCTGAGCTGTCCTGTCTTAGGGAACGGGGAATTGGACTTGAAGTACAGTACGTATCTTCTGTCTGCTGCTCCCATACCTTCGAATGTCCTGTGTTTGAGGGGCAAAAGCCATAGCTGCTGCCTATCGGCTGCCTGCCGCTCAGCACCTTGGCCTGACCGTGACCCAGGCTGACACTGGGGGGAAGCCCAGTGAAGCTGAAGCATGGCGGCTGTGGGATGCCTGGTGGCATCCTCCACCGGCTTCTGAACTCAGTCCCCAAGGACAGCAGCAGGAGGGTTCCACAGCAGGTCACAGTGCAGGGCTGGAAGAAGACAGCTGCCACGGAGGCGGGAGTCGGGGCTCACTGTTCATCACTTGTATCCATGAGAACGATTCTCTCTGCTCAGGGCCCAAGCTCCAGGAATGCCGAAGCAGGATGGCAAGGCATGCCAAGATGGAGGAGACAGAAACGGAAGCAAGGGAGCTGCAGGAGGAGTGGGAGTCCTGGGGAGAGGCAGCGGCTCTATGTGTGCACTCCATGTTGCCTGGCCCTGCAGTGACCCAGCAGAGTCACTCATCAGGTCTCAGTGGGATGGGGAGGAAAGTGTCTGTGACACGTCCAGTTCTACCCCTGGCTGGTTGGGCACCCTTCAGTGGGACCCTAAGGTGCAGAAAATATGAAAAATACGCTGTTTTCAAGGACTGCATTGTTCTAGACTTTCAGAGCAAGCCCAGGAAAGGTGTAAGGCAGGACAACACAAGGTCTTGCGATCTAGAGGACACCACAGTCACAGTGCAGAGGCAAGGACTCAAATGCTCTGCTTCCCTGACAGCTCACTTGGGCTCTTTGCTGTCTCCTGAACTATCACATAAACCAATGATGGTGAACTTCTCAGAGACTGAGTGTGAAAACTACAACCTAAAACACACTACAAAGGGGAAACACTACAATCAAACCTGAATTATGAGGTTTTAGCTTGGAAAAACAACTGTTATCTGATGTGGAACAACTTGATTGTGTGTCAAGAGAGCGGGCTCTGGGTCCTCACTGTGGCCGGTGTGCCATAGGTTCAACAGCACAGCTGTAGCCCGAGGAAGCCCACACAATTCAGACTCCTTTGCTAATGGCCCACTTCAGGTGCCCAGCGACTAAATCTCCAGAATTTAAACAGAATAAGGATGAGATTCCTTTCTCTTATGCCAGTTCTACAGGAAGGCTTCAAGTACTGTACAGCTTTTCATTATCTTAGAGCTACTAAAGATGTTCCACACTTGCCCAGAGCACTCACATCACCAACAGTGCACACAAGGGCATTAGACAGCTTACAGCTGGAGTGTTCACAGGGTCCACAGAAGCAAAGGGTCTCAGAAAGGGGCAGGTGAGCGTATGCAGGCAATGCGCTGGGTCCAGGCAGCCACCAACATCCAGGCAGGGAGGAAGACTGGACACTTCCAAGTGAGGTCATCTACTTCTCAAGCATTGCCATCTCACATGGCCTCCACGGATGTCCTGCTTCAGTTAGCAGAA
This sequence comes from Petromus typicus, assembly GCA_004026965.1. NCBI lineage: Eukaryota > Metazoa > Chordata > Mammalia > Rodentia > Petromuridae > Petromus > Petromus typicus. The sequence goes on along the minus strand of PVIR01010629.1, from coordinate 21,238 downwards.
GAACCAGTGTGTCCATTGAAAACAGCTCACCACACAGGCGCCACATGACTCTCACTGGAATAGTTCAGAAATAGCCTAAAAATGAACGTATTGTTTCAAGGATAATACAACTTGCTGGAAATTTAGTTCAGTGGCACCATGCCTGGGAATTTAGCTCAGTTGCACCACACCTACCTCGCAAACACAAGGGCCTGAGTCTGATCCCTGGAAACACACAAAAAGAGAGAGAGAGAGAGAGGGAAAGAGAAAGAGAGAGAGACAGATACTATCTTATTGTTAAACATTCAAATAAGCATACAGCAGCCCATATTTAGAGATAGTACCTTGCTTTTCCTACCAACAGAGTCAAGAGCATCTTCACTCCCTTTATGGAGATGCTCCTACGTACAGGCTGTTTTGTCCATCAGCAATTGTAATGTATTGTTTGCCACAATATTATTCAGTCACATGATTTAAAGAGCTTAAAGAATGTGGTAACCTAATGTCAACTAATTATCTTTGGATAATAAAAAGGACAGCTGCTCTCCCTTTCTGCCTCATGGAAGAACATTTTGAACTCCTGAGGATACTGACAATGGCTAATGTTTATCAAGCACGTAAGAGTTACATGGCGCTGCTGAGAACCTTGACACGTCCTAATTCATAACGGCCTTCTCTGAGCCTATGTTCTTCATTGATTTAGTGGAAGTAATAATAATAACTACTTACAAGTGAGGAATTTGCCACCAGTCCCACGCACCTTGACTGGCCATGCAAAGGTACGAGTTTTTTGTTTTGTTTTGTTTTGTTTTGAGATAAGGTCTCGCTTTGTAGTTCAGGCTGGCCCTGAGCTCAGCCTCAAACTCACATCACAGCAATCCTCCTGCCTCTGCCTCCCAAGTGCTGGGATTACAGGCGTGAGCCACCACGCCCCGCACTGTGGTATGTGGTGCTGATTGCTGCTGGGGTGAGTCTCCACGCCCAGTATTGTATGTGGTTACCGGGGACTGAACCCGGGCCCTTGTGCTTGCGCTTGCAAGACAGGCACCGGAACCACTGAGCTAACTCCCCGGCCCCAAGGTACAAGTTTTTGTGTCTGCAGAGCTGGTGCATATTGTGCTGCTGTGAGGAGGTCACATGTCCTGCTCTCCTGACACCTCAGTGACCGACAAAGAGAGGCTGAATATGCCAAGTGGGGGCTTCTTGGGCCTGGTGTGCTGCCGATGCGGAACCTCATCCCAACAGCAGCGCGTTCACAGTGCTGAGAAACCTATGACAGATCTAAAGACCCTGCTAGCAACAGCGAAAGTTTTCTGAAGGGTGAGAAAACCACTGGGGAGGAGGCTGCTTCAGCATCTAACCGGTTGATTACTTCCACAGTAGGGCAATTAGTCAAACTGTCCCAGGGACCCCCAATCGCTCATGCTTCTCCCACTTTTATGACAGCAGGAAAGAGAAAGTGACGTTTACCACGTGAGCTGGCTGTTGCTAATACCAAGCACTTTCACCTATTCTCTTATTTAATCTGCACCACAGCTTGTAAAGTAGGGGACTCCCGACCTTCCCAGTGGTCTCCCCTGCCTCGCTTCCTTAACTTGTTGGATGTAAAGTCCTTTATCCAGCTGCTCAGAGCAAATTGCTGGAGTCATCCTTGACTCAGCTCTCTCTCATATTCCACAGCAAATCCATCAGCAACTCCCTTCAGCATATATCCAATATCTGACACTTCCCACCACCAGCACTGCATGGACAGTATTCAAGCCACCATCCCTGTCTGTCTAGACATAAGGCAATGATGCCCAGTTGGTTTTGCTGCTCTATCTGTGCCTGCTCTACATTTAGTTCTCACCTCAGCAGCCCAAGTGATCATGTTCCTTCAATCTAGGTCAGATCCTGCCACTGTAGTGGCTCTGGGTTTTACCAGAGCAAAAGCAACAGTTCCCATAGTGGCCTAAAAGGTCCCCGACATCTTTCCATTACACCTCTGACTTCTTCACCCCTATTGCTCAACCACACTGGCTTCCTCACTGTTCCTTGAACACCCCAGCCTTAGGGCCTTTTTCCTCTACCTAACACGCGCCACTCCTTCCCATCCTTACGTCTCTCTGCTCAGACGTAAACTTCTCAGACAGCTTGCCTGTCTGTCCAAGTAGAATTACATCCTCCTCTGCCACTACAAGCACCCCAGATCCCCTATCTGGCTCTATGTTTTCCAATAGCACTTTTAACATGTTATTAGTTGGAACTTTCATGCTGCAATAGATATCTGTAAAAGCAGTGTACTGATCACACTGAAGTGCTTAAACTGGGTACATCGGCACATGGGAGATATCTAGCACACAAGAGATGCTCAGCTAAACATACTGAATGAGTAAAAGAGTGAATTTGACAAAGGCAAATGAGGAGTCAGGAAACTGTCCAAGGTCTGGCAACTAGTGGGTAGCAGAGTGAGGCAGGAATTGAAATCCTGTATCTCAGACTCCACAGATCAGGCTATTGCTAGCAAATGCCCCACCCTCACCCACCCCGCAAAAAAAACAGTGAGGGGGAGAATCCAAAAGGGAGTTGATTTGTGAGGCTTTTGTCAAAGTGACAGTTGGGGTCTTCTGGGGTTGGTGCCTGTTCAAGATTGGTCCCACCTTCAGTGATACCTGCATCCTCAGTTACCTGCGAGAACAATAGCCAGCCTGAGAACTGCTCCTGAGTCACCAGCAAAGGTATCAGTTGTGGTCAACACTGTTAAGGTGGGGATGTGTGAGAAACCGTGAAAAGTATGTCTACAAAGGAGGTTTCAGTGATGTCTGGGGCCTGCCCGCTGTACAGAGTCACTTCCAGATGAATGCAGACTCCCGCTCTCAGAGGGCAGAGGTGGCTGCATGCAGCTGTCCTCCTAACTTCTCGCCTGTGCTTGGATATCACTCCCCCTCACACAGCTGACAGGCCTTGCTGACTCTAGCCAAGCGACCAAGCCTGCTTGTTTCTCCCGTCTGCTTCTCCATGTGGCAAGCCATTCTTTTCCTGAATCCCTAACCTGGAAGACTGCATAACCTGGTCCACAGCTTTAGAGGGAAGTTGTTTCTTAGGCCTCAGGTCAGGCCCACATCAGCACCCGGTGCTTTGGAAGGGAGGTGGGCAGCTTGTGATGGACTCTGATGGCACAAACATGTGGAGCACAAGGCTGGTCTCCAAGATGGAGGCAGTGCCCAGACATACAGAGAAAGAGGGCTCCTCCCAAGCAAGCAGCTGGAAACCACACACACCCCTGATGTTCTAAGTAAACACTGGGAAAACGCCAGCAGCCCGCAAGGGAGGCACTGGCCGTCCAGCGTTCACAGCAGCACTCAGGAGCCAGCTCTCTCTGTCCCTCAGCTCGGGTAGTGCTCCGCCAAGTCTGGAAGTAGGGACACTCCTCAGAGGTGCCTCCCAGGCCAGGAGCTGGGGCAGTGTCCTCCAGGAGCCCGGAAGAAGGGGCTCGTCAGGCAAATTCCCACAGTGGGTGGGCCGCACCTAATTTTTCCCCGAGGGAAGTCTCTCAGAGACACAGGCGTGCACATGGCACGTCCCACCATTCCCATGTGCAAGGACTGAGTCCATGCAGTTTTCAGGACGTGCTTCCATTACTTCCTTCCATTAATTACTTAGTGCTTCCATTAATTACTCTCCTTAATTTCCTCATTTAAAGATTTTCTCTCTTAAAATGAAAGCACCACAGAGATTAGAGATGAGGCCTTCACGGTTATGAACGTGTCAGAATACATTGGTCATCCTTTGAGTAGATTTTCTGGGACTTCTGTACCCACACCCCTTCCCTGAGAATTAAGGGATTTCTTGCCTCAACTAAATCTCCGGGGTAGGACAAAAAAAAGTTGGAATGGGGCTGGGTCACTCCACAAACAAGAAAAGTACAGAGAGGGCCCAACATTAGGTCCTCACTGGCTCCTGGCTTGTGGCTGAGGAGGCAGAGGTGCCCACTTGGTACCCCCGTTGGCCTCCTGTGGCAAAGTGGCTGCAACCAGGGGGCAGGGATCACTTCTGTGACTAATAACCTAATCATGGAAAATTACAACTTCCTGAGCTGATCTATCAGAGGTGGCCACAAAACTCTTTATGATGTGGCCAAAAATTCCTCCTGCCACCACAGCCCTTGAAAATAGGTCAAAGACAACTTCTATGGAACTGTCAAAGCAGGGCTTGGCTTACAACACCTACTTCTCTGTCAGTTAGCTGCCAACACTGGGGCTTTGTGAGAACGCTGTCTCCTCTCAGGTCCCTGCTTAGCCGGGGCTCTGGGCTGCTCCTCAGTCCTGTCCTGATCAGTTCTCTGGCTGAAGAGCTCAGAGCTGAGTGTTTTCTATCTCTGCAAAGGTCTGAGTGCAGGTAACAGAAAGCTAGGACTCCCTGCTCACCTCAAGGTCTATTTCAGGCTGCTCTTTCATTCCTGAGGGCTTCTGCAGCAACCTCTGTAACAAACCCTCAACTGAGGAGTTTGCTACCCTCGTTATCAGAGGAGCTACTTGACATCTAGGAGAGAGGGCCAGGGTTACACAGCTCACACGCAGGCCGAGGGCTGAGCCTGTCCTGTCCCCTCGCAGTGCCCAGCACTCAGGGAAGAGCTCTGCACCCCTGACCAAGGCAGGAGCCTCACACGAGTCCCTCCTGCAAACCTGCAGCCTCTGGCAGGCAGAGTAAGGCATACTTCGAGTCTCTGCCAGGTCCTGGTCCACCCATTGCTGTCCTTTGGGGTGGAGTGTAGCTTCGTGCATGAGGCCAGTCCTACAGGGCTCAGCTGAGACCAGGTGGAGATTCCAGACCTAAGGAAGTGCCAGGCATGCCCTGCACACCAGGGAACTTGTACGCTGCAGAGAGGCTGCTGGCAGGCGCTTTCAGGGACAAACAGCAGGCAGCCCGGTGGCCTCGATGATTGATCACTCTCATGGGAAGACCAAGCAGGACTGGACTGAAGACCGGCCCAGAGCCCCGGCTAAGCAGGGACCTGAGAAGAGGACGGCGTTCTCACAAAGCCCCAGTGTTGGCAGCTTAGTGACACAGAAGAATGTGTTGTAAGCTAAGCCCTGCTTTGACCATTCCACAGAAACTGTCTTGGAACAGTCTGCGAGGGGAGTGGCAGCAGGAGGAATTTTCAGCCTTATTGGTTTGTGCTTGTTCCTCTGCTTCTTCTCTGTTTGCAGCTGTCAGCAGAGATCCAGCCTCCAGGGCTGAAGCAGGGCTGGGACCTCCAGCTTGTGCATCCTGGGTCTGAGGCTTCTTCCTACTAAGAGATCCAGAGCAACACTGCCCTGAGAGCCTGTCACCCTGTATGACGCTTCTGTTGGCCTAGAAGCCTCGTCTGGTCTCTTGCTAAGGTCATAGCCTGAGTAAGGGCTCTTCTGACAGGCCCTGTGGGAGCATTAGCCAGTCCTCAGCCAGGGAGAAGATGTCCTGTGTCTGCCTGGTCCGCAGTCAAACCTGTGCTGAGTCATGGGACTCAGCCTGCAGCTTGAGGCCAAAAACAGTGATTCAGGCCACTGGAATCCAGGGAAAGCCAGCCTTGGTTTCTACCCAAGGACCCTGTCCAGCTGGGCATCAACTTACCTGGCAGACAGTGACAAGGACAGTGGAAGACTACCCATCCTTGTATGCAAGAATAGGGGACTGAGCTTTGTGCCTGAAACCGCCCCTATAACATTCTTTGAAAACCCCATATCAACTCATCTAAAATTAGCTTTCAGGATCTAAATCACTTCCTGTTGCAAAAACCACAGACCTGATGCTTCAGTCATTACTTTGCCTGCTGACACGAGGAGGGGGACAGGTGAGGTAAGGGTGCTGCGCCCAGAAAACTGTGACACTAAGAGACTCAGCAGTCAGGATCCCTTCTCCCACACTGCTAAGCAGAGTCCCCACAGGCTGCTGCTGTGGGATCTGGGTGAGCAGAAGTGTGTGTGCCTGCACACATGCACACCCTGCGTGCATGCTAGTACACACGGCTCAGAGCCTCTTCCACTGCTGCAGAAACCACCACTGGGACAGCTAACCATATCTCTGTGGCGCCCTTTCTGAGCACAGGACTCACGAAGGGAGGCAGGTCGGTGTCTGGCCTGCCTGGAGCACCCGCTGCTCTGCCTCTGCCTCTCTTGTACCCCTGACTACTTCATGCCTCATGGGCCATGAGCAAGATGAGCCCTATGCTGAGCCCCTGGCCTCAGTCACTGTCTCATCCCACACTGCAGGGCCATGGAGTGGAGCGAGTCAGAGGCCACCTTGCATACCAGGAGCTGACGAGGAGGGGACCACTTGATGTCTAAACAGTGCTGCACTTTCTGCCTCCAGCTGAGCCCTGACCCTATCTGGATAGGAAGATGGCAGCAACTATGTACAGAGCAGCAAAGGTAGCCAAGCAGAAGAGAGACGACAAAGATCACTTGTTACTAACCTGGTGAGTCCCAGACAGTGCCGTCGGAACCATGACATCAACTGGGGGTGCATCTAGAAATCAAGTAGCTTACTTCACTGTAAGCTTTACAAGACATGGATTTATAAGCCACGTTTCCTGTTCTCCCAATGCCCGCCACAGGCAGCACCTGGCTTATGAAGAGTCTCAGAAAATATAGTGGGCCCTGAAGTTATGATTGGCCTGACATACGAACAGCTTAGGCTAATGGGGTTAATGGAAGATTCATCTGCCTCTTGTTATCTAGCGTGTACCCAGGTAAACATCCAGATCTCAGCTGTACTGACTTAAAACCACCCCTCGGGAACCAACCGAGTTCATATGTCCAGGGTTCACTGTACCTTGTATGTAATTAAATGGAGAAGGAAGATTCAGCTGATGAGCAGGTTAATACTGATAAACATGGAAGGAAGGGCTGTTCACCAGACCTCAGCAGACTAGGGGTCTCTCAGTCTTCAGAGACCAGCTCCCAACTTGGGTCCCAGATATGGTGGATCTTGAGTGGTGCTTCTGACATAGGGCTGCTGGGTCAGTAGATGATTCATTGACTGCCTGTTCCAGCAGAAGGGATCCAGCTATTATGCCATTAAATGGCCTTGGTGGCAGTGCTCCCCTTCCCCAAACTCAATGCGGTCACCTTTAGAAAGATCTAAAGGTCTGGGCTCAAACAAGGGTCTTTCTATGATGATGACAGAACAGTGTCCACTGTGCCATTCTTGCTGCTTCCTGGTAAGGATGGCAAAGCATCCCTGGGTGTTTGGAAGGCGTGGTGGCCAGTCCCATCCTCATTAGCTACTGCTAATGTATTTAGGAAGTGTCTAAGGCTCCAGAAAGACAGCTGTTCGTGGAGGAACAAGGACCGACACAGGGTGCTGCGGCCTGACCCTGCCTCCACGTCTGAACAGGCCTCACCTGGGGTGGTGAAGAACTCAGCCTGGAGATGTGCAGCAGCACAGAGAGGCTAGTTTCCACCAGTTACCACCGTGACTGTGATACACTGCCTGGTGTTAGTCCCCAGAAGCAAGTCGGCTCACTAGCATCTGCACTGTTCTATGTTGATGGTAACTGGGGCCAAGGTACATCACACAGAGCTAAGCTATAGGTGAATGGTCAGCACTTCGACAGAGAATAGATGTATTTTCAAAATGAACCCTTTAAGCCACGCCCTAACACTGTCCCTCAACTGTTGCTCATTCCACAGAAAAAGACAGGTAACTACAATCTCAGATTGCAAGTACAAAACCAAAGATGCACAGCATTAGGAAAAGTCCAGGGTTGGGTCAGGGATTTAGCTCATGTGGTACTATACCTACCCTGGTACCACAAAGGCCTGATTTTGATCTCCAGTACCACCAAAAAAAAAAAAGGTATTATCAAAGCATATTGAGAGGATAGAACATGATCAAGCAGGGCATCTCCCAGGAACTCAGGGAAATTTTATTAATCTACAATGTAATTTTCCATGATAATGGATTAATTAAAAGATGATACTCTCAACAAAATATGAAGGAATATCCTTAATAAAAACAAATATTATACCAGGAATGTGATATATAAAAATGTATCTATAATATACCTAATGATAAAATATCAAAAGAAATTTCATTAAAATCAGGCAAAAGACTATGATATCTGTTATCAGCATTACTATTCAAGTCTGTCTATGAAGTTCCAGCAAGTGCATGATGGAAAATAGGCCCAAGAACTGGAAAAAGAGAGATGAACTTGTTTTAAAATGAATTATTATTTGTTGTTTGCTTTATGTTAAATGTTTTGCTTACTTTAACTCTCTTCTCACAATCACCTCATGAAGTAGGCATTACAAACACACACATATTTTTAAAAACCTAAGTAAGTAAAGATGTTGAAGTAATTGGCTGAGTAAATGACAGGGCCAGATTTTAAATCCAGGTGTTCTACCTGCAGAGACTATGCTCCTTGTCACTATACTATATTATTGTCTTTTTTTTTAAGGTTTTTTGAGACAGGGTCTTGCTTTGTGGTTCAGGCTGGCCCTGAGCTCAGCCTCCAACTCACATCACAGCAATCCTCCTGCCTCTGCCTCCCCAGCGTTGGGATTACAGGCGTGAGCCACCACGCCTGGCACTGTGGTATGTGGTACTGGTTGCTGCTGGGATGAGTCTCCACACCCAGTACCGTTATGTAGTTACTGGGGATCGAATCCGGGTCCTTGCACTTGCAAGACAGGCACCGGAACCACTGAGCTATATCCCCGGCCCATATTATCGTCTTTTTTAAAAACTGGGTTTATTGGTACATTTTATGAATACATTATGACCCATTCCTCATTGAGAATTTGTGCCTTTACATAATATATCTTATTTTTTCCATTCCCCTACTTTCCCTTCAATCCCACCCCCATACATAAGCTTTGTTTTCATTTTTTCCTTCTGCCATCGAATTTTTTCTTTGTCTTCTTTGCTTTCTGTCTCCACCCAGTTCCCCTTCCCCTTTGAACATTTTCTTCCTATTTCACAATACCTATCGTACATTTTAGACCTCATTTACACCTTCAGTTTCTCACACTAGAGAAATGATACAGTATTTACACATCTGTGTCCTATTTATTTCACTTATGAGTATGGCCTTAAGGTACAACCACTTGGCCACAAATGTCTCTAATTTATCATTCTTTATGGTTTTTATTTTTTAAAAAACCTCACATCACCTTTATCCAGTTTATGGCTGATGGACATTTGTGCTGTTTCTAAGATTTAATTACAACTGTGCTACTGTAACACATGGGTACACTGTACACATGGGTATGTCACTGTAGTATGATGCTTTTAATTATTTTGTGTATCTACTCACCAGGGAAATAGCAGAGTCAAATGGGACCTCTAATCCTAATTTATTGAAGAAACTTCACTGATCTCCACAGTGGCTGCACCAGTCTACATTCCTTTTCTCCACATCCCTGCTAGCATTTGTTATTGGTTGATTTCTTGACAGCAGCCATTCCTTCTGAGATAAGGTGAATTGCAGTGTTATTTGCATCTGCATCTCTCGAATGACCAATGATATTGAATATTTTTTCATGTTTCTTTGCTGTTTTTCTTCTTCATCTGAAAAATGTCTGCTTCCTTCAGATGTCGACTTTTGAATTGGGTCTTTTAATTTGGGGGGGGTCTCTGATTTTTTTAAGTCTTTTATAAATGCTAGACTGTAGAACTTTGTCTGAGGAACAGATGATAATTTTTTTTCCTCTGCATTATAGGCTGTCTTTTTGCTGTCTGTGGTTTCTCTTGCTGCGACAAACTTTTCAATAGGATGAGATCCCAGTTGTTGATTCTTTCTGCTAGTAACCATGCTACTGAGGTTTTGTTCATAGAATCTTTCTCCACACACACGCACACACACAATTACACACATGCTCACACACACAACCAATCACCAAACTATGTAATCAGATACAAGATCACAAAAAAAAAATCAGCAACTTTTCTAAATACCACAAGGGTCAACTCTTCAATCAGCCTACAAATTCTATCCTGATACTATCAAAATCTCTGCAAAATTTTTCATAGCACCTGCCTAATTTTCTTATGGGAGAATTTATTATTTTGAATAAGAATGAAGGTAAAAGCTTTGCCCTATACTGAAACAGAAAGCAATGAGAACTAAAGCAGTACGGCGCTGATAGAAACGTAAACAGCTAATCCAGTAAGCCAGCAGGCAGGGCCCAGAAGAAGAGCCATGTAGTCATGAGATTCATGGGAGGTGAAACTAAGGTTCAGGGATCGCGGAGATGCTGATGTGGGCCCTGTTCAAGGCTACCTTAATTCTGATTTACTCCTGAGGCGTTTAACAATTACCATACAAAGATATCTGTGAGGTAAGGGTGCGGGCAGGCCTTGGCGCCACACTGCTTGTCTTGCTTTCTCACAGAGACATCTCATTAGGCCAGTGGTTTGGGAAGCTTGTGTAGAATACGTCCATCAAGTCAGAAAGGCCCCAAGTCGAACCTTCTTTACCGCTTACATTCCTGTCCATTTCAACACCAGACACAGCTTATAGAACCAGTAAAACAAAAACTTTGCTCTTCAGTAAGCCACACCACACAGTCCTAACATATGAATTCCATGCCTGGCAAATTATTGCTGCCAATATTCTGGGCAATCTGTTGTAAAGTATAAAAATTTTCTGTCCACGTTTACTTGAAGTATTTCAATAAGCAAGGTGGGACAGGTTCTACAAAGAGCATTTCATGTCAGCGTGAAACAAATGAACTTTTCAACAAATAGTATTAAGATAAAATTGTTAATTAAATTGGTTGAGAATATTTTCATTTTTAAAGATGAGAAAAGTCAACACAAATACAGAAAATACACTGATTCACATAAAAGAAATGTTCAGAAGTAGTTCAGACTTTAGAATTAAGTATAAAGATTCACTCAGCAGATCAAAACTGTCAGCAAGAACCCAGGTTCTCTCTCGCTCTCTTCACTGAGTTCATCCTACTTGTTCATCCTAAGATTTGCTTCCCTTCCTTTCTTCCTCAAAAATAATGTTTCTTACATCCTTGGCTCAAAAGGGTTGTTTGCCCTTTCAAATTATGCATTCCTTGTAACTGAAGAGTGAGATATGTTAAATAATTTAAGTCAAGTAGGACCCACTCTAAGAGACGAGAAGAGACCAACTCCACACAAATAACGCAAGTGGGAAACTCAAAATATTGTTCCCATAGACAGAGGGAGTTTTGGTTCCAAGGTGACAGCAAAGCTTCAAGAGAATTATCCCTACACAGGGAGAAAATAAAGTTAGATCCCACCTGATGCCACACACAAGGATAAACTCTGATATACTGAAGTCCTAAATATAAGAAACAAAAATATAAAACTGTATTTTCTTGAACTTTGGGGAGAGGAGGGCTTTTAAGAAACACAGAAACCCAAAGACGTCTAAAATTGTATAATTTGATTCCATCAAAATAAAACTTTGGTATAATAAAAGAGGCTATAAAGTAAAAAAAACAACTGAATGATTGAGAGAAAGCATATATCACACTTGTAATAAACAAAGAATTAATATCCAGCATATATAAGTAATTTGTAAAACCTTAACATTTTATTAATAAAATGATACATATGGATAATTAAAAGTAAATAAAAAATGTTCAATAAATGTATTAAAAAGATATTTGGCATCAGCAAAAATACAGATAGAGAAATACAACAGATAAAAATCTGTGTGAAATGTATGATCATATGGAGACAATCATCTCTCAAGCAGTCAGTGGGCAGATCATACTAATGGCTGTTCATGGACCTAGCTCTTCTCTAGAAATCAAGTTGACGCCTCTACTCATTGTTATATTATCCACTCTATGAACACATAAGTTACATTGTGTGAACCCAAGAAGAATGGCTCCTTACATATTTAATGAGGTGTATGCATGAATACTCATCACAACTTGTTTACAATAGTAAAAACTGAGAAAGACAGGAATGTTCATCAACCAGAGAATGAATAAATAACATGAAGTGTTTATTTAAAAAATTACACAACATTTCTTTGAACCAATATAAAGATATATTGCTGGTTGATACCTGCACAGTGATATGTACACTGTATTATAAAGTGAAAGAAGGGGCCGGGGAGTTAGCTCAGTGGTTCCGGCGCCTGTCTTGCAAGCGCAAGGGCCCAGGTTCGATCCCCCGTAACCACATAACAATATTGGGCATGGAGACTCATGCCCAGCAGCAACCAGTACCACATACCACAGTGCCGGGCGTGGTGGCTCACGCCTGTCATCCCAGCACTCGGGAGGCAGAGGCAGGAGGATTGCTGTGATGTGAGTTGGAGGCTGAGCTCAGGGCCAGCCTGAACCACAAAGCGAGACCCTGTCTCAAAAAACCTTAAAAAAAAAAAAAAGAACAAAATATGGCCCCACAAAAAGAAAAAGATCCCAAAGGTGTATACTTAGCTAAGAACTGTAAGAAACAAGAAGGGAGGCTGGACTCAAGTTCAGCAGCCAAAGGGAACTTTCACTCTACAATCTTGCAATCTTAAGGCTAAAAAATTTCTTCCACAAGCGGAGAATGTATTTATGAAGTTGTTAAAAAACAAAACCAATTTTTAGAAAAATTATTAATAGTCAGCCAAGAAAGGCCAAACGGCTGGATCTGCTGCTCTCAAGACCTCTGTTCTCCGGCCCGGTCTCTGCTCAGGTCTGACTGTCGTGCTCAGGTGCCTCTCTGGCATAGCTCAGCTCTCTCCACAGCAAGCTATGTGCCCACACCAATGGGCTGGGCAGACACAAGGTACTGGATAGCCAGGGAAGGTTAGAAGAAAAGATGTTCCAAGACAGAAAAGAGGGAAGGCCACGGAAAGGCCAGCACGGCAATCAGAGACCAGCACTCAGAGTGCCACGCCTCCTTGTGTCTTTCATGTCTCCTCTTAGCTGTACCTCAGCCCCCACAGCTGTCTGCCTGTCCTTGACTTCAGCCCATCAAGAGCAGTGGCAACAACAGAGGCAGGGCTAGAGGACAGAAGTACAGTCAGAAAAGTAGTGAACAGAAGTCAAGCAAAATCATAGGAACAAGGGAGGTCTGCGTTGGGGCGGAGGTTCTGCTCACATCCATGGGCGGCAGCTGCAGCCTCTTCCTCCAATGTGGAGTGAAATGCCTTTACCCATTGGGTTAATAACCCTAATTCCCTCTTAATTTTGCCAATAAGAGAGGAAAGAAGTGCCCATCAGGCAGGTCAAAGAAAGTCACCCTTTCCACTGAACAAACACCAGAGGAGCTCACGGTGGAGGGCAGAGTCTTCCCAAAACACGGGCCAGAGGCTGACTGAGGCGGCCAGAGGTGTTGCTGTCACAGTCGCAGGAAATGGAATCCTGGGGGTGGTGTGGTTAGAAAAATACCCGCTGGTTTCAATTGATCTGATCCACCTCAGAAGTGTACCAGGAAAGTTCAGACCAAAGCATCACCCTCACCTCCCTCCACCCACTTGGCAATGACTTCAGAAAATTGCTGTGGGAACTGAAGTGCTCCATCCCAGGAAAAGTAGACATCCTCTGAGGTTAAGGTGTGAGATGGCAAATACTACAGCACATACAACGGCCTTTCCAAGGCTAAGACTTCATGCCTCTACCTCCAGATCCTTGGCAAAGATCAGGGGGAAAAATGACAGCTTAATCAGGCTCTGAAAAGGAACAGAATCAAAAAGCTCATCTTATAGTTACCAGACAGTCAACTGGAACAATGAAGAAGTACACCAGTCTTACATAGTATCGACAGCAAACTTCAGTAATACGTCTCAAAGTACTTATATCCACTTGCAAAACCCTCCCAGACTTTAGTAGCGTTATTCTAGACCAGCATTATCCAACAGAGCTTTGGATGATAATGAAAACACCGTACATCTGGACTGTCCAATATGGAAGCCATTAGCCATATGCAGCTATTCGGTAATTAAAACATGGTGAGGACATCTGAAAGTTTTTAATTCCTCAGTTTGTTTAGTTTTAATTAGTTATATTTTATTAAATAGCTATTTCTGGCTAGTGATTCTTATAGTGCGTAGCATTGTTTTACAGAAGACACATACTGGAAATTATTTTCAAAGCTCTTATGCCAGCTGATTCCAGGTCAAGCATGGTGACAGCACTGACAACCTAGGAGACTCAAATCTCTCATGCATCTGCTGCCCAGCAAAGGTCCTATACAAGTGCTGATTTGGGAAAAGCTCAAGAAAAGGGATTATATCAGGAAAATGGAGGGATGGAACAGGTAACATAAACTCAGAATGTGAAACAGAACAACCCTGGTCATAATCCTGGTGAAATCTTCATCTTCATTCCAATTATGAGAAGTCTCACTTTAGCAAGTGGCTAAAGGAAACGCAGTTTCTGTATCAGCCCTAGCAGGAACACTAGGCACTTACCATGAAGAGTTAATCCTCAGAGTACATTTGCTGAACTGAAACACACTAAATGACTGCTGTATGCCTGGCTCTGTTTCACGTGTCTTGTAAATTAAAAGATAATAAAAGCACATCCCATTTCTGCATAGATGTAGGCTGCACTAGTTGGGACAAAGTCCAATGTTGAGACCTGACTTCTGTGTCTTCCAGGGGAGTCATCTCCAGGGAAGCTGCTTAGGAAGGCTGTAATAGGTTGAGGAAGGTCCATATCTACCTTCTAACCAGTAGACCATATGAATATCTCTTGAGCTGTATGGACAAGATGGCTCTCCAGTGGATGTAAAAACACATCAGCAGCTGATGTAATTAGCCCAATACTCCCATTCTTCCATCCATCAAGGTATGTGGTGATAATGTAATTGTTCTTGTATTTATTATTTTTGTTAGGACCAATTATCACAAACTATATACAAATAATTTTATCATCTACATCTATTTAATAGGATCCACGTTAGAGTCTAAGACCCAGAATTCCCCTTTGGAAAACTCTACTATCTCTGCTTTATCTGGCAAACTAACCAGAGCTCAGAGTGCACCACTACTAGCATGTAAACTGTCTGATACTGATCTTATCACTTTGGAAATGGTAGGAACCAAAATCCACCCAGGGAATACCCTAGGAGTTGATCCAGATTGGGTAAATTAAATAAATAGATAAAAGGCAGTTAAGGTTAAGGGGGGAAAGAAAAGAAAAGACACCTTGTATCGTATCCATCTTGTACCAGTGCAAAGGAACTGGTGGGGCTCTTGAAGCAGTTCCAACCATGGCTCTTCAGGCTAAAAGTTCCCCAATACCTTCCTGCACCAACAAAGTAAAGGTCAAATCATAAGCTTAATAACCAAAGTCCACATTTACTGGGCTGGGGTTTGCCTACTCTGTGAGCATAACCTGCTTGGTCTATCAGTCCCAGAAAAATAGATTCTTTGATCCCCTTCATACAATTATGCTGATTAGGACCCTTGCGTCATTTTTATCAGTTACCCTTATGACCTAGTCCACTCTAACCACATCCTTCCTTTTTCCAACCACTTCTTTAAGACCCAGCTAATGTAATCCCTTTCTTGAAATCTTCTTGACTATCCAGTTCAGAGGGCGCTCTCCCTTCTTCCAACTAGAATTTTTGAGCACTTTTTTCCTATCCTCGTTAGCTCTTCAAACAGTTACTATCCCCTATTAGATATACTCCCTTGCAGAAATGGATGAGCTTTTATCGTCTCTTAATTTCCCCAAACACTGAAACAGAGCCAGGCTTACAGCAGTGATTTAGTGTGCTTCAGTTCAAAGCATGTGTTCTGAGAATGAAGTAAGTCATCTTTAGGAAGAGTGGTCAATGTTTCTGCCAGGGTCGATGGTGGGTCTAGCTTATTAGCACATTTATTTCACCTTCAGACATAGCCAAAAAAGTCATCGAGTCAGCCTTTTTTACTTCCCTATCAACCTGACTCCTCTCCAGCACAGCCCCTACTGCCCACAACTTTCAAGGAGACCTTGGAAGTCTGTGAAGTCTGTAAGCGTTCAAGGACCCAGAGAATTCATGGCAAAGCCCATCACAATGCCCAGTGCATTTCTGTAATGAAAACCAAATAAAATATTAGCAATTCAAAAGACTGAGGAATAGTTTCCCAATATAATTCAAACAGATGTACCAAGAGGAACAGAATCAAGAAAAACATCTGCAGAGAAAAAGACAGATTGGAGAACGGCAGTTTTTAAATCCCAATGGAAGCAAGGAATAGCAGGCTATATTAATACAGAAAAAAAGAATGTGGAAGCCTGAAAGTCTTTGACAAAATGAAGTGAAACCATAAGAAGAAAATTTTGAGATCTAGGAGGAAAGAACAGCTAAAGTAAAGAAAGTACAAAACACAGGTCGAAGGGAGAAATGAAGATGAAGAAAATTTGAGATGTGCATGGTCCCAGATTCTAGGCATACAGTCAGCAACTCTTCCAGGGCATTCCCTCTGAATAGGCATATAAGAGTATTCCAGATATGTATAAACATTCTAAAGGAAAAACATATCAAAGTGACCTGAGGACAGATTGTTCTGTAGATGGGCAGCCAGAGAAAGTTTATTTAAGGAAGTCACAAGTGCAACTGGTTCTGTGTGTAAAAAAAAAACATATTAATCGTGAGATGCTGCCTTCCAGGGAGAAGGACAAAATAGTGAAAGGCAAAGCACTGCACCTTTAAGGAGAAGATACAAAGTCAGTATGGCTCCAACACCCTGACCAAGGGGAAAGGGCAGGAGACTGGAGAGAAAGGTCAGAGTGTGTGGATTGTGTAACAGCATGCATGATAAGAGATCTGAGTCTGAGACTCTGGGTGTTGTGTTTGCTTTGGCTGCTGAGACAGAATGCACTGTAGCAAGGAAAAAGTAGCTGCAGAAAACAAATTAGGAACTATTCCACTACAGTCTAGATGAGGATGACAGCAGACTGGGGTTTGGGTTTAGTAGTAAAAGTGGACAAACGAAGATGCATTAAAAATAGATGAACAAAGAAGAAACAAGAAGCTATCAGAATCCGTAACAGAAAAATGACTAAATTAGAAGACTACTTTGTCATGATAATCAAAATAAGGACAAACATTCCTAAGTATTTCTTGGCTGCATAATAACTTTCAGAATAACCAAGACAATATGAAAAATAATTGAGTGAAAAAACAGTCAAAACCATAAACATAATCAACATCTTAAAGAATCTACTTTGGGGGCCGGGGATTTAGCTGTGGTTCTGGTGCCTGTCTTGCAAGTGCAAGGACCCGGGTTCGATTCCCCAGTAACCACATACAATACTGGGTGTGGAGACTCCATCCAGCAGCAATCAGTACCACATACCACAGTGCTGGGCGTGGTGGCTCACGCCTATAATCCCAGCACTTGGGAGGCAGAGGCAGGAGGATTGCTGTGATGTGAGTTTGAGGCTGAGCTCAGGGCCAGCCTGAACTACAAAGTGAGACCCTGTCTCAAAAAAAAGAAAAAAAATAATCTACTTTGGAACTGTCAATAGACCAGGCAGGAAAAAATTAAAGTTGTAGATATTTACTATTATTAATAATAAATAAAATTGATTATTAGAAGTCTTAAAACTATATCACATAAATAATGAATACACATTCCATTCAAAAAGTCATAAATACAAGGGTTGAGGATTTAGCTCAAGTGGTACCACGCTTTCCTTGGGAGCACAAGGGCCTGAGTTCTATCCCCGGTACCACAAAAAAAGGTCATAAAAACAAATATAGTGGTGTATTTCTTCAGTTCCAGTACTATGGGAAGCTATAGCAAGATCACAAGTTCAAGCTCAGCCTCAGCCACTTAACAACTTGTCAAGACCCTGCCTCAAAACAAAACAAAACAAAACAAAACAAAAAAAAAAAAAAACACCAGAAGAAGAGAAAAAAAGAAAAATGCTGGAGATATAGTTGAGTGCAAAGGCCCTAAATTCAATCCTCAGTACCCCTCAAATCCCAGAGCAGAGATTTTATTGCCCACATCCTCTGACCATAAGAAAATCAAAGGAAAAAGGTATAATGAAAATTTCAACCACTTTGAAATTTTTTAAAAAATCACTTTCCAAATAATGTTGGGTAAAAGAAGAAATTAAAACTTGAACTAAATAAAAGCCAACACCCATAGGATTTTACATATGAAAAACATACGGGTTGGATTATGGAAATTTTTTCCTAGAATACAAAGAATTCCAGGATGTAGAAAGCTAGGAAGAATATTGCTCATACCCTAATAACAATGACAATAGCCGGATAATTACAAAATCATCTTTTCCTGAACTCATTAGAGCTCAGGTCCTAAAACAATGAAAATTCTAAAGTCTAAGGAAAGGCAATACCACCAATGACAGACAAAGGTGTCTGTGCTGGGGCCGGGGATTTAGCTCAGTACCTCTGGAGTCTGCCTGCCAAGCACAAGTTCCCCGATTCGATCCCAGGTAACTACATACAACAATGCCAGGTGTGCTGACTCAAGCCTGTAATCCCAGCACTCAAAGAGGCAGAGACAAGAGGACTGCTGTGAGTTCAAGGCCAGCCTGGGATACATAACGAGTTTGGGGCCAGGCTGAACTACAAAGCAAGACCTTGTCTTAAAAAAAAAAAAAAAAGGTGTCTGTGGTTCACCTGTGAAAGTATACAAAAAGAAGAGACACTGGGCACCCCAGAAGAAGGTGCACAAAATGTTTAAACATACTGCTGAAGGCAAAACATAGACTACTGCTAAAGTGTGGAGTTCCTGGGAGTGACATACACAAGGGAGATTCACACCTCAGTATTCTTTCCCACAAATTTTCACTGGGCACTCACAAGGACTTGTCCTCTGTCCCCCACGATTTCTCAGCAACCCTGACCCTTTTCTTCATGACAGACAAAACTGTCCTTGTATCTTTGGTGGCTCCTAAGTAAGAGAGAGTATTTTACCACACCCCTCCCTGAAGTAGAACACCTGCAATGACCTGGGGCCAGGTAATTTCCTATTTCTTTTGAAAGCTAAGACTGAGGATGGGAGAGGGGAAGGAGAGAGAGAGACAGAGACAGAGACAGACAGAGAGACAGAGAGACAGAGAGACACAGACACAGAGATAAGAGACAGAGAGATTACTCAAAGGTGACCCAGATACTGGGACTATCCAACAAGGAATTTAGTATATTTATGATTAATGGGGTCAATTCTTGGGTGAATTATATATAAAACAATGGGAAAGTTCAGCAAAATATGAAAATCAGAGTCAAGTGGGAATGTTTAAAGTAAGAGAAGGTACCTTTGACAAGCTCACCGTAGACTAAACATAGCTATATAGTGTGAATCTTATGTGATAACTTAACACCCAATGTGACAATATTAAAATTTGGAGCCTTTAAGAGTAAGTCATGAAGGTTGAGCCATTATGATCAGATCAGTGAACCAAAAAGTGCTAGAGGGAACTAGCAACCTGTTTTCTGTCCTATCCCTTTCACCACGTGAGGATCCAGTGTTTAAGATACCAGCTAGGAAGCACAGGAAGCAGAGACTGAGCCCTTGGCATCTTGATCTTGGGACTTCCAGAGATGTGCAAAAAAATTTTATAATACTTACTAATTACCCAGTCTCAGCCATTTTTTATAGCAGCGCAAACAGACTAAGACAAGAGCCACAGAAAGAATCAAGGAACTTAGAAATAAGGCAACAAAAGAATACGCAAATTGAAACACAAGAGCAGGGGATTTGGCTCAGTGGTGCTGTGTCTGCCTTGCAAGTGAGTTCAATCCCTGATATGCAGGGGATTGAAATATAAACAAAAGAATGTGAGAAAAATATAAACTCAGCATCCAGGAATTGTGAGATAATAGCAAATGTTCTAAAATATATACAATTAGAATTCCAGAAGGAGGAAACATGTATTTCAGAAATACTTAAAAAGAGATTAGTCAAGAGTTTTCAGAAAATAATGAAAGACATAAATTACAGATTAAGGACCTCAGAAACAACAAAAGAAATAGCTTTGCCAGCTCTCAAAATCACACTTAGATATATTAGAATCAAAAGATTCAGAAATGAAGACAAACAGAGAATCTTGAACGTAGCAAGAGAAAGACACACAAAGAAACACAATTATGAATCACAGCAGACATACACAAAATACAGTTAGCTCTCTGTACCTACAGGTACCATCTGTGGATTCACTCAGCTGGAGACTGAAAATATTCAAGGAACTAAATGTTCCACAAAGTTTTGAACAGCAAGTTCCCCATGCCGAGCTCCACGCTAAAACCTGCAAATGAGGCAACGTAGCGCTTCACCCACAGCCTCCAGCACAAAGCCCTATCTACCTTGCATCTCATTTGGTGCTACACTGTGGACTTAGGACTATCACTGCTGTATCTGTACAGAGCATGTAGACATCTTTCCTTGTCACTATTTGCTATACAGTAAAACAAGTATTTATACAGTATTATATTGTAAAAGGTGTAAGGGTTCCAGAAATGATTCAAAATACATACAGGCGGATGTGCATAGGTTCTGTGCATCCTTAGACTATCGTGTTCTTGGGGTGCTTACCAAAATCCCTTTGTAGTGACTGACAGACATCTGTAAGTCACCCAGCAGACAATGAAGTGGGGACTTTAATTTTTAAACTGGATTAACATTAATTTATTCACAGCTCTACTGTGGGTTTGTAACTGATGCAAAGCTAAAGACATATAATGAGAATGATCAGTCACACACACAGCTCCTGCATCAGGAAGGCACAGTTCCCTCCTTGTTTTGTTTCCAGATGCGCCAGACTGTCAGACATAGTGTACTAGAGTCCTGTTCTCATACCAAAAAGAAAAAGACATTGTATGTGCTGTCATTTAAAGAAGGCAAAGTCCTGTTTAAGTTTATACAGCAGCTGTGCAGTGGTGTCTATGGAACTGTTCCCAACTGTGAACATCTCAACATCTTCTTTCTCCAATAACAAGTCTTGCATCAGGCTCAAAATGACTCAGTAAACTTATGGTTTTGGCAGAGTTCTTTAAGGCTGTCTTCATCAAACACTTGAGTAAGTAACACCAGCGATTACCTTGCAACCTCCTGGCTTGACATATTAAGCTGACTCAGTTGATTCCATCTTGACTTTAATAATTCTCATGCTTTCTTGTATTTCCCATTTGTCTTCGGGAGAGTCTACCCAAAGGTTTCACTGACCAGTCAGCCCTTGGTTACATTTTTACCGTTCTTTGTAGCTGGAATGCTGCTCTGATGTTCCCACCTGGACCTAGATAGAAAAGTGACTTATGACTGAGAGTGGGTGTAAAATCCCTTCCAGCTGCATTTGAGCAAAAAGGAATTTTAGGAAAGAGTCTAAGAAAGCTCTTACACTAC
>PVIR01010628.1:0-49556 GCA_004026965.1 Petromus typicus | reverse complement strand
ATATATATATATATATATATATATATAATCATATATAATATATAGTATGTAATATAGTATAGAATACTATATTACATATAGATACTATATTATATATTATAGTTATACTTTATATATCATATATGGTATACTATATATATTATACTATATATTATATATGGTATACTATACTATATACTACACTATACTATATACTATAATACATACTATACAGTACACTATATATCATTATATATTATTTATATATTACTACATTAATATTATGTATTAAATAATATATATTAGTTGATAGTAATTACTATATTCTGTATAGTTCATAATATACTATACGCTATATACAATAATGTATACTATATATACTATACTAATATACTATATGATATATTATATAATATATGCATTATTATATAGTACACATGCTATATAGTATATTGTAGTATATAGTACATATAGTATACTGTACATTATATATGATATATATTATAGTATATCTGTCTATATATACTATAATATATCTATATCTATACGTGCACATAGGTTTCACAAGTCCATAGTATATTGGAGTGAGTGACTTGAGATTATAAATAGAGAGAAGTTGGTTCAATAGCTATTGGAATATATGGAATATATATTACATATTGTAAATATAATAGTGTGAATTTGTATATATTTTAAATGCATTTTTAATAAATATTTAAATATTACTAATATTTTTGTGTTGATATATTCTGAAACACTATTTCATATATAGTGGATTAAATAATTCATGTTAACTTATTAATTTCATGTGTTTTAACTTTTAAAAATCAATAGCTACAGGAAATCAGGATAGATTATGTGACTTGTATTTGTGGCCACTTTATGTTTCTGCTGGATGGTGTTTCTCTAAATCCTTGGATGGAACTGGCAATGTGGAAGGAAAGCATTCCTGTCCTGTACCACAAGGAATATCTAGTGGAAGATGGTGATACGGATTGGCCCCAAGGAGAAAGAAAGCAAAATGAAAAACAAAAGCCATGTAAATCGATGTCATAAAGTCTGCACACATTGGTGTGTGTGTGTAGAAGATATTATGATTCTCTCAGCACTAATTACTCAGTAAACATTGTCTGCTTTCCCTGAAGCACTTAAACACTTTCTCAAAAATGTTCTAATATCACCGTCATCTTAGTTGTGTGAAGAGAGGGCTGCTGTTGTCTTTCAACAAGAGTGGACACCGAGAGGTGGACACTCCGTCTACATGTTCCCTCACGTGGGAGCTGAGAGGCATTGTGCACCTCACCCAGAGCTGTGCTAGACACAGATCCCTGCCAGGATGATGGCACCTTTGTCACCCATAGCAGTAAGAACCTCACTAATACAGCTTGTTCCGGCTTTCTTCTTTCTTCTCCTACTAACAATTCCTAGGATCCTTTTCCAGACAAGCTTCACTTGTTTGATCTTATTTTTAGAGTTTGATGTTAGAAAAATCTGGTCAATTTACATGTGGGTGATAACATGTCTCTACTTGCCAAGTGTACAGGCAGCAGAGCACAGGACGAGCCTTACATAATTCTGGTTAGAGTAAGTAATTGTGGGTTAATATATTCCCTTGATGACAAATTTTTTTTAGTGTATTTGTTCTCATATCCTCTATTTTTGCATTTGTGTCTCTGTATTCTGTCCCTGGTCATACCCTAGTCATCCCTCCAAGAAAGAGTCCTGTGGATGGCTGTTCACAAAAACATGCAGTCTCCAAATGGGGGACCAAGTTCCAGAAATATGAGTCATGTATTATGGTCTAAATCTTTGCCTTTTGACATTTGTTGAAAGGAAAATCAGTTTCTTCCTTGGAGTAGAGTATGAAAATGACACTTCACCTTCAGTATCCTCATTTTATGGCAAGTTTATAAGCACTCTATTTTCTCCTTTCCTTTATCATAACCAGATCTCAATTTCTAACTCTGCTTTAACTCAGAAGAAGGTCAGGATGCACACAGACCTATTTTAACTTAGCAGAACAAGAATGCTAGAGATGACAAAGGGTCAGAGGTACCTAACAAAAACAAGTCTGGACACAGCAGCAGAGTTAAAATGTACTTTCCTGGACACCATGTCCCTGGGAGATAAAGCCACACTATTTCATGTCCACATTGCATTAAAATAATAATAACAACAAAACCACCACTTCTGATAGATAAAATTCTACCTGCTTTGTGTATGATATTTCACAAGTCTCTTCTCCTTTGATTCCTTCACTTCCACTGGGAGGGGAACAACACTTACCACAGAGACAGCATTGAATCCCTAGGTAGCACAGTCCTAGATATCTGTACCCTTGCAACAGTTAACCTTTACAACATAGTTTTATGACTTTAGTGACTCTCAAACTGAGTGGAGTGAGTAAAACTATATACGAGGAGCATTTGGATACAATCATACTCAGTATCTGAAGGATTATTTTCAAATAGATATTGAACCAACTTAAATCTGTCATCTCAGGTTACTCCATCCCAATCTGTAAGTATTTTTTTATCTTATTCTCATCTATAAATTACTCAAATATGAACCACTTACTTAATCCTTTCCTCTGACCAAGAGTTTGATTTTGAAAGCATTCTGGATAATGGACTTTTTTGATGTGGTTCAAAGACCATCCTCGGGGTATTGCTAATAGTTGGTATTCTTTATGGGTGTCAAGTAGATTTCCAGTACAAGTTGCAAATGGATGAAGAATTATTTCAACAGTGTGCCATTGTTTTGCCTCTTCCTTAGGAAAACTTATTGATGAGAAAAACAGAGATGCATTGGGGAAGGAGTGTGGTCAGTGGGCTGTGTCTTCTGATAGCAAGTGGTCAATAAAAGGTTCATCAAAAGACTGAGAAATAGAAAATGTGACAACCTTGAAATGTCAAGTAAAATGAAAACTAGCATGTCACAAATTGATGGCTTGCTACCAAATAATGTAATTTCAAATGTATCAGAGAATTGTCATTTATTGGTGAGTATTCCTATTAAAAGTAATGGATTTACATTTATACAGTAAACACAGCTTCATACTACAACAGAATCTTCATAA
The DNA here is from genome assembly GCA_004026965.1 of Petromus typicus. Classification (NCBI taxonomy): domain Eukaryota; kingdom Metazoa; phylum Chordata; class Mammalia; order Rodentia; family Petromuridae; genus Petromus; species Petromus typicus. The sequence continues at coordinate 46,498 of PVIR01010628.1, read as the reverse complement.
GAACAGGGCTTTGTTTATTATTTCTCACTGTGTCAGAAGCTCTCACTATAAAGTCTGGCACATAGAGAATATCATATTCTTTCTGAATAAATGAATACTTAAGTGATTACATCATTTGACACCTACTCTAGAAAGTCTTATTCCTATTCTAAAGCTGCTGGTACACTGGGGTATCCTGGAAAGAAAATTACAGACATTTAAAAGGAAATAATTTCAACAGGCTCTTTAAATTTTCTCAAGCCTTCAGTAATTAAGCAGAGGAAAGTTCAGTTACATTTCATATTTGTCAGTTAAGAATGGTCTACCCACAGGGTAGAGTGATATTTTTAAAACATAAGGAAAATAATCCACCAGTTTAATCTGCACAATGTTTAACCCAAATATCTTCTCCATTAACAATATGGTGCAAGAGAGAAACTGGAGGTCATTAGAGGGCCTGAAAACCTGATGCAATGTGTTTGTACAAGATTAGCCTTACATCGAAAAGATGTATTCCCTCTCAATATGGCCTTATGTCAGGGTTGCTGGCCTTAATGTGTGGAGCTTTTCCAGTTCATCAAGGCAAACATGCCCAGAGCTATTTTCTGGATTTGAAATAAAAGAGCAAGCTGTGGTAAGCTTCAAAACCTCTGTTACTGTTTCTATTCTTCACTTCTCTCTCCATTTCCTGCTCTCTCTTCTCACCCACCTGTTTGTGCTTTGTCTAGTAAATAGAACAAACCATATGGCAGGCAGTGATAATATTCCTCCCACGTGAAGTTGACTTTAGCATTAATGTCAGGAAGTTGCAAATGTCTTCAAAGAAGCAGCCATCCTTTCCTACTTCCTATAGGCTAAACTCAGAGCATTTTCCTCACCGACCTGAGTGAACTCAAATGCAACTCTCTTCTCTGTGACTTATATACTATTCTCCTCTTGCTCCATCTACTGTGTTGGGTTCAGAAAAGAACCAAAGAAGGGTGTAGGTCAAACCAGCAATTACTGGCAGGGTTGCAGATGGCCTCTCTGATGCTCTAACTTTCTGATCCTGTGCACTGTTCTCTCCATGGAGTGCCTCAAACAAACAAGAGTTCCTCTTTTCCAAGGTGAGCCATTAATACCAGACATGGTCATGTTTGAGCTTGAGAATTGCTGTTAATATGCACAGGATTAAGGCAAAGTAGGCTAAATTTGCTCAGCTGCCCCAATATAGAGATACTTACTTTGAAAACTTTCAGTCACAAATTTATTTCCTGCTTTTTTGATATTTAAATCTTCACCCAGGATTTTGCCAGTTTCCTGGGACCTCAAGCCATCCCTCTGACAGACAGTCGAGGAGGAGGATGCCTCTGTCTCCAGGTCTGTGTGGAAGGGAGAAGTGAAGCTTCCATAAGCACCAGTCTGTGACACAGAAAGCAAATCCCCTTGACTTCCTGCCCTAGAGTCCAGTGCTGTCTTTTACTTGTTGACTCCAGAAGACTAAGAGCTCTCCCACCTTTTATTTCACTGGAGTTGAGTTCAATCTCTCCCCACCTATTACATTAGTCCTGACCTCTACAACTACAGTTGAACAAAGTCTCCTTTGATTTTGATGCAATTTTTCTTTACTCTTATACTCTTTGTAAATCAAAGAGCATAGCTACTTCCCCATAATTATCCTTGATTCTTTAGTTTTAATTATAAATTAAAGTAATTAATAACATGAAACTTTAGAAGTTGAACATTTCTCATGGCCTACATAAGCATGTGAAAAATCACAATGACTTCATAATAGCTGGAGGTCCTTTCCTTTTATACCTTCTATCTATACATGTCCAAGTGTTAGATTTGAACCCGAGAAACACTAGAATATAAGATTGTATTCCCCACGAATTGTATTTTCCTCATTCACTGTAAAAGAAATCCTAAATTTGTAGGGGTTCTATTCTATTACTATCAATTAAATTTAGAAATATAATGTAAAAAATGAACTATGGATGTTAGTTTATAAGCTCTATTTATTTTACATTGAATATCATTTTATTTTCAAAACCAAGCACATATTAGATCAGATTTATTGCAATAACTCCTATATTAAGAAGAATGATTTTAAACTAAAATTCATGTTATTTTTATTAACAATAAAATGTTTCTGATAAAGTTTTAAGATTTTTAATTGTGCTTTTACATTAATTTAACCAGAATTCACAATTTAACTTAGTCCTCAATGAATACATAGCTGAGAAAATAAAACGTGAAACATAAGAGTAGCTCAGATGTTAAACTGGACTGTGTCAGGCTGATTGGTTGACGTGGGAGCCAACTCCAGGCCGCGCAGAGGACCCCTGTGGCTGTGTCTGAGTAGGCCACGAGGAGCGACTTTGGGTATTGTACCTTGTCCCAGGCCTTCTCTTCTCTGGCACTATTCCCTTCTCTGCTTCCTGGTACCATAAACCCAAATAGCTTTGCTTTACCATGATGTTCCCTCCCTGAAGCCCTCTGACCATGGGCTGAGTCCCCCAACCTGTGCCCCAAATTAAAGTTCTCCACCTTTAAGCGGTGGTGTTAGGTCCAGTGTCTCAACCTGGGAAAGCTGACTCATACCCATAGTCCTTCCCCTGGCTCCCCTCCTCATCTCTTTCTGCTAGGAACTCTCCGCTCTGCCAACCACAGAAAGCACCGTTTTAAGAATAGTTTGAAAACCATCTTGATTTCCATCCAAGCTTAATATTAGATTCAGTATGTTCATCAGTCTTTTTAATAATTAAAAAAAAACATGAAACTGATCTAATTATTAATTTGTTTATTTTTCTTCTTTTACTTGTTCACTAAATATTTCCCTAATTATTATCAGTATGTATAGATGTTAAATGATGTATCAGTTCAGGCTAGGATAGGGCAGCTTGTGGAAAAGCAGTAGTTCAGGCAATACATTTAGAACAGCTGGATAGAAACTGTGAAAATCTGATTGAAAAGGTCAGGTTGCTATGCAGGAAACTATGAGAGCAGAGACGCAAAGAGAAAAGAACGAAGGTCACTGTCTGCCTTCGCCAGGACTTTTGCCAGCTCTGACCCAAGGAGAGTGAGAGTCTGAGAACGAAGCAGATGAGCAGAATCCAGGCAGGGAAGCCGGGTCACTCACATGGGGCTGGGGGATCATTTTCCTTTGAGACAATCAAATAAGACTTGTGCACAAGGAATGCAAAGAATTCAGAGCTGGGGAAAGGGAATGCTCCGCTCCGGGATAATTACCTTCGAGAAATATACTGACTTTCAGGTGAGCAGTAGCTTAAGCAAAACAAAGCTGCTGTCTGAGAGAGCGGAGACATCGCTCGGCATACTCAGTCACTGAGGAAACAGTAATTGCACTTCGGGTCTTAGCAAGACAGGCAACCTAATAAATACTCCAGACGCAGCTGGAAATCCTTCGGAGCCACAGCTTAGGCACAAAGCAAACTAAAAGTAGAGAAGGCTTAAGCGTACCTAAGTCAACCATATATCACATGGGTCTTGGCTGTATCAAGGTTATCTTCCACCACTGACGCGGCTTGCCAAAGGAAAGTTAATCATCGATGGAACAAGAGAACACAGACAAGGGATTTATTTTTAATGTCCTGCTTCTAACATTCCGGTAAAATCTTGTAGGCACATTAACGCACATGAAAAGGAAAGGAGGGAGGAGAAATTACACTTGCTATGATTAGACTCTCTTTCCAAAATTTTACGTTGACGCTCTGACTCTGCTAATGTAACTATCCTGGGGGGGGGGGGATAGGGACTGTAAAGCGGAAAATAAAGTTAAATGAAATGACAAAAAGTAGAGCCCTGCCCTTAGTAAGAAGAGACACAAAAGCACTCCCTGCCTCGTGAGAGATCTTCACTCACAAAGAGAAGATCATGCTTCTAGACAGCATGCACAGAGCCCCCTACAGGCCTGAAAGGAAGCGATCACATTGATTTTGAATAAGCAGCCTTCAGAACTATGAGTAATAAGATTCCGCTGTTGAAGCTACTCAGTCTGAGATATTTTGTTAACATGAGTGGAGAAGACTCAGACGTAAACAGGACCACAAATAATTCCGCTGCGATTGTCATGGGCACCTTAGTCGTCAACACCAGGCAGTTTTTGTGCAGCTTTCTTTTGCACATCCTGCAGATTCCAGATAATTCGGTCTGGACAAAGTCTGACGTCTCATTCCAAACGTGAATGTGATTGCTCTGGTCTCTTTGAGTTTCCCTTTTTCGCATTGCACTTTGAAAAAAATTTTGAAACGTTTTGCGTTTTGAAAAAAAGCTGGATATTCCATAGCACAGGGAAGAGCTAATTTGTTTCCCTTCTTTTAGGAATCATAGCCAAGCCCCACTTACTTGTCTTAATGTCTAAAAACATTTATTCTGTATATTCTGGCCAGCTTTTAAATTGTTTTCTCTGAAAGTACAACTTGTTTACCAGTGACTTATGGACAAAAGGATAATTGTTCCTATTTGTATCGAGAACTTCAGCCAAACTGTAAAGAGTAATTTTAAAAAATCTCATAAAAATGTATATACAAAAAATTCCTAAAGCAACACTCATGTTAACAGAAAAACATTAAATATCAGTTAATTAAAAAAAAAGAAAAGGACAAGGATAACTGCCATAATTGATTCTATTCAACATCATTTGACAGGTCAATAACGAAAGAAAAAGAAAACAATGACATCAAATGCTTAAGAGTAATTCTAAGTAAAGTATAAGATATTAATATAAAAACATAAACAATCATAGCTAAAATTAAAAGACTTAACTAAAGAGATGGATATCTATTTTTATCCATATGACATTTTTAAAATGCTAATTGCTCCTAAATTAATCTGTAATAGGTGCAATGTATTTCTAGCAATTACATTTTTACCAATTTATTGACAAAAATGTGAGGAACTTAAAGGAAAAGATGGAACATGTACTATTCTTGATGTTCAGATTTGTTATAAATCTATAACTAAGCAAATAGTATAATTTTTGGTCTAAAAATAGTAATTCAAACAAACAGTGGAAATATCATAAAATATCCATATTGCATGAGTTACCTTGTCATGAAGATGGAGAAAAAAATAATTCTACACATTGTGAATTTGGGTATCATTATATATGTATACATAATTACTCATAAATTCCTATATGATCAACAGACACAAATCTGATGTGCTCTGATACAGAAGTACAAGAATATTTCTAGCAAAGTTACTCATCATAGAAAAACTCCGAAAATAAAACATGTTTATCAATAAACATAAAATCATGTGTGGGTAAAAATACATATAATGAAAGCATTTTAGCACATTCAGGTAAAAAGTACTATGCATACCAAGGGAAATAACATACTGACATCTGAGCAATGTGACTATACCTCAGAAAGCTGTGTTGAGTCAAAGATTGCAGACACAAAATAATAAGGTCTAAGTAAATGCCAAAATGTATTATAGGAAATGTGAAGTAAGAAGAAAAAGTGCAAAAGAGAAAGGGCAGGTAGGGAAAAGTAAAGAAAGGAGAGAAAAAAATTGCTAGGAAAAAGAGACAAAGCTTATGTATATAGGAAGTGGAGGATGTAAGGAGGTCAGAGAAAAGGAGAAAAATGAGAATCAAAATATGTCATGTACAGGTACAAACTCTCAATGTTGAATTCAATCATAATGTATGTATAAAATGTACCAATAAAGTCAATTAAAAATTGCAGACACAAATTAATAGTTAATTACTGTTAACATTTACGTATCACTCCACCATAGGACATATGCCATACTAGTGCAAGGAAAGCAGGGTAAGTGGTTAGCTTCAGCATGAGAGAGAAACTGAAAAAGGACTCTAGGTGCTGGTCATGTTCTATTTCTTCATTTGCTTGACAGTTACCTAAAAGTGTCCATTATCCTAAAATATCCATAAAATCCTATACTTGATATATTTTATAGTATGTATACACACACACACACACACACACACACACACACACACACACACATATATATATATATACAGTATATATAGAAATTTGTCTGTGAATATTATGCTATAACAAAATTCATAAAAGCACAGATAATACCAGAAAGGCATTATGATAGCCTAAAAAGAGCTTGTACATAGAACCTTAAAGTATTCAGTAGCATATAAAGCTATTATAGTAGTATGATTAATTGAGAATTGCATTGTTTAGACTAGAAGAAGACTGGTTTCACCTTAGTGGATGTAGATGAATTTGGAGAATGAAAAGAGTTTTCCAAACAGATGAAATATAAGAAAGAACTTAAAAAAAAAAAAGGAGAGATGATTGATGGAAAGAGGAATGAATGACTGGTTTTTCTAGAAAAGGAAATAGCACTGACTCTCCTAAAATTGGTTAAATATGTAAAAAAAATTCATAACAGCCCATTTTTATTATCATCAATAATGTAAAATTAGATTGGAAAGAAATTCAATGATCCTTTGATTTACATGGAAGATTGATTTCAGGACTCTCCAGTGACACCAAAATCCACATATATTAAAGTTACTTAGAGACAGTAGGATAAGATTCACATTAACTACTCAAGATCCTCCTGTCAGCTTTAAACCTGATCTCTACTAGGGTATTTACAAATGCTTTACACAATATAAACACTATATAAATATTGTGCCAAATTGTTTAAGGAATAATAGCAAGAAGAAAGTCAGTGTATGTTCAGTCAAACGCATTTTTTTCATGATTTTTTTATCCATTCTTGGTCAAGTTCACAGATGTGAAACCTATGAATATGGAGGGTTGATTACATTAAGGCCATATTTTTAATGGCCTATCAAATAACAAAGAAATTTGGATTTCTGTAGACACTGGAGAGCCATTTAACATTTATGAGCAGGAAAAAGTTATGATCAAAATTATGCTGCAGAAAAATAAATCCATTGACCTCAAGATTATTGGAAGGAGAAGAGAATTGATGTAGCAAGAAAATATAAATGGATATTATAAAAAATGAATTCACTTTAATTTCCCAAATAGTCATTAAAAGTCTACTGACTGCTCAGGCTAAAATTAGTGAACACATATATCAGATCATTTGTGTGTGAGGGAGACAAGTGGTACATGATATTTTTATTAATGATCAGTTTGAAAAAGTTATTCATTGAATGCTCCTAATAAAAATTTATAGCAATGTCTGAGTTAACAGCACATACATTGTCATGAGACAGCATCTTCACAAATAGTAGCCCAACTTACAGGAGTTACTTTTCTTACAGAGTAAGACAACCACATGTAGCTATTACCAATGCCAGTTCAGCTTCTCAATATTATCTTCACACTGAGAAATATTTTTTAGCCTTTTTGAGCTATAACTAACACATAAAAATTATATATATTCAAAACACATTACACAATGTTTTGATATATGTCTATTTTGACATCATTTCTACAGCCAAGCTAATTAACATGTTCATCCTCTCAAATGTTTACCTTTCTGTTCTTTGGGGTAAGAATATTTCAAATTTAACTTATGAGGAAATTTTGAGTATATGAATCATTATTACAGACTGGTTGGTAGTGCTGCTCATTAGATCTTTAAATTTAACAGTATTATAACAAACTTTGTATTCTTGTAATATTACCTCTCAGTTGCTTCTTCCCACCAATACCGAGAATTCTCAAATTTCCTCCAACACAATGAATCCATAGGCTTCCATGATGTTGTGAAATGCTTTATGAGTCTCAAAATATCTGCCATATCTTCAATGCAACTCCTTGATCAAGGAAAGCAGAGGGAATAGCAGGATCCGAAGATTTCATGAACTTGACAGAGGGAAGAAAAGGCTATATTCAAAACCCTCTGTTATGGTTTAGATCTAAAACATCCCCCAAAGTGCCCTATACTAAAAGGTGAGGCTTTGGGGAAGTGGTGGTATTATGAGGATGCTCTACTGTTAGGGGAGATGGGGCTTGAATATATTGTTGGAAATGGGTCCCTGGGAGCGTGGCCTGGAAGAATATGTTCTTTTCCCTGGTCAATCTCTATTTCTCTGTTTCCTGGGTACCATGAGGTATGTAGCTTTTCTCTACCATAATGTTTCTGCCTTGAAACCAGCCAGCCATTGGCAAAATCTTCAGAAAATCATGTGCCAAATTAAAGTTCTTCTCTTTGAAGTTGTGAGTATCAAGTCTTTTGTCCCTGTCTTGAGGATGCTGATGCATCCAGCATTCCATCAGCTTTCCTCATTGGAAATGACTGGATCACAAGTTTAACCCTCAGTAAAATACAGTGAAAATGGAGAATAAGAATCAAAAGTGAATGATACATACACTGCCCTGGGCTCAGCACACTGCCATATCATAAAATCATTATCTTACAAAATGGAAAATGAAGATCAGCCGCACAGGAGAATTTTTTTTCCCACAGGTCACAACACAGTGAGTTTAGAGTTAATGGGAGACAGGATCTTCTCTGAAAGGGGATGTACCATAGCTGTGTAGAAGCTATAGGTGCCTAAAAGAGATAACTGTACTTAATATGGAGTTGAGAATTTCCGGGTAATATGTGGGATATATTTTTCATTTGTTTGCATATTTTCAATTAAGTTAACCATTATTTTATTCTTCCAAAAACTGTTCTCAACCACTTACCAAAAAAAAAACAAAAACAAAAACAAAAACAAAAAAACCTTAAAATAAAAATGCTCAGTGGAATAATTGTAAATAATTTAAAAGTAGGGCAGAAATAGAGGTGGCCAGAAATCACACAGAATGGGTCTTGTGTTTTATGACAGTCTTGCCAAAAACAGGAAAGTATTTCTCAATGTTTGATGTTTTAAGTAAATAGTTTTATTTAGAGAAAGAAAGTTGACAATTCTGGAAATGGAGATAAATGAATGTTTCAGGTTTATATAAGAAAACATTAATAGCATGAAGATAAAAGTTATGACCCTAAACAGAATAATAGCTTCCTATAGGCTGAGTTTTTTAAGTGTAATTAATTTCACTTTCTTCCCTCAGGATTCATTACTTGAACCTGATCTTTTTAAAAATAGTTTTTATAGTTTGGAAATGGTTATTTCCTCTCTAGCAATCTCTCTAAATTCTCTTTAATGAATTTTTCTTTGAAGTAGACCATGCCTGGTTTTGTACTATGTTTCTATTATGTACTGAGGTCAATCAATACACATTTATGAAATAAATCAGTATTTTATAAAAAGAATAAAGGATATAATGCTTTCCCTCAGCAATTCCTTCTAAATACAGGAATTTTTATTACTGCTCTTCTTAAAAAGTTGCAATGAGAACATTCAGCAAGATATGGTTTTTATCCTTTTTCTGTCTGCTAATTCCAGCCCATATAACATCTCTTATATCTAGACACATTCAGTAAATAGTGTATCTTCTTGTGAGCAAAACGACTCCTGAGGACAGTTGAAACAATGCTGTACAGGTACATTACTCCTGGTCATCTAATTGAGAAATTCAAGTGTATCATGCATGACAGACAATTGTTCTTAAGCATTAGATGCCCCAAGCAGCTGTTGGGGACAACTAGGTCAAAGGTAATTCACGATTCCATCTTGAAGTTAGTCCCTCAATATTGTGTTATTAATTTTAAAAGGAGTCATGTGCTTTAGGATCGAGTTGGAGAAGTTTCATTGGATATTCCACCGTCAAGAGTAGAGGAGGCTGCTTTCATTTCTGCCAAACAGATGGCAGTCATCTTTTTCACAGAGGTAGCCCACGAGGATATGATCAGGCCAAGGGTTTCTTCCAAACAGCTTTGAATCTGCTGATGTATTTGGAAAGTAAGCAACTTGAAATCCCAGATTTCTGTATAGTTCCTTTTGGAAAACGATCATGTTGACTTCAAAACTTTAATGGCAAGCTGTCACCACCAACTGTTTTTAACATCAGATGGTTGCATCTTTTGGCCCAGATATGATAGAGACAAACTGATAGAAATACTGCAAGAACCAACATACATCCTTGCATAGGCAAAACTTAATTGAGTGTGGAAAAGGGGGCTTCAGAGGAACTGAGGTTTCAGCAGCAACTGGATAGGAAGGAATACCAAGTGCTACTTCCAGAAAAAATAGGCTGGTGCTTTTGAAAAATTTTCTCGGATGTGGCGAAGGGCAGTAATTTCCATTGGCCAGGGGCACAGATTCAAAAGATGTTCTTCTTGTGTACAAACAACTTGCTTTGTGGCTGGTGTTCAAACACTCAGATGACTTCTGTCTGCAACTGTTGAGTTGGTCCTACAGTTGGAATCAACACATCGCATAAATGTCCTGGTCCTATGATAGCGGCAGAAAACATCCTAAGCTTGAGCTACTGGAAAAGAATGAGCACAGAATAGAAGAATTTACACATATTCAAAAAGGCTATAGGCAAACTAATCTTGTCTCATAGTCTTGGACAAAACATTTTTTAAATGATTAACTTATCTCTGGGCAGAGGCTAGTGGAATTTGACCAAAGGGTTAAAATAGCAAAGGAGATCTACACAAATAAACACAGAAATATGAAGCCTTTAATCCTATTTTAATTACTCATCAGTATTTCTAAAAAAGTGGCCTCTAGGTTGATAAGAATTAATGTAGACAACACATCATAACTTACAAGTCAGCAAACCTTGTAGAAGGCTAATAACGTAATGCCCAGATACATGACTTCCACAAGTAGGCAATTTTAAGTTGACGAAGCTGAAGCTACAGAGCTAATTTGGGTTTTTAGGTAACAATTGTTCATTTTATGCAAACATTCTGCTTCTATGTTTGCATAAGGGTCTCATACAAGAAATATGCTCTTCCTATAGAAGTAATATTAGACACTGCAGGGGACTGCAATATTGATTATGTCCATTGTAGGTTGTAATAACCCATGCATTATTTTGCAATGTGTAATATTAGTTTAGAACATCTAGCCTTCTACACCATCACCATCCCACCATGGTGGATCTTCTCTCCCTTTGCTAACAGCACAGTTCAAGAAGGATCCCTGCATATTGTAACTGTGCATCCATACACTTGATATATAGTACATGGTAATGTAACTACTCTTGCAGTTAAAAAGTTTTGAATGGGATGGGGAAAAATGTATCCAATAGACAGAGATTAATAAATATTCTGAAAGCATAAGCTAAAGGGCAAGTGGAAGAGCAAGGCTTTTGACATAAATAGGAAAATAGGAAACCAGTCTAAGATTGCCTATCTGCAGAGCAATATGCAATTCTTCTTGGGAACTGTTTGAAGCTTGAACTAAACAGGAGGCTGTTTAAGAAGTGGAGCAGAGTGGTCATCAAATCCTAAGGCATTTAGTGAAAAGCAATCATGGAGATGGAGTTCTGGGGAAGGCAGGGGAGAGGTCTCGCTCAGTTCATTTCTTGTGCGGCTTCCTCAGCTTGGTCTGGCTTTACTTTTCTCCTCCCACTCATTTCCTATCTTTATTTGCCTTCAGATCTCTGGCTTCACGCTACTTTGTGCCTGACAGCCAATTTCACATTTCTGTTCTCCCAGACCTCCTCTCAACATTATGCTACCCTTATGAGTATCTGCTGTAGCCTATCTATGGGGAAATTGAACAGGTGATATTTATCTTTTACTTTTTAGGAGGAGGGGCAGGGATGTAGCTCAGTGGTGCAGCACCTTCTTGGCAAGCACAAAAATTCTGAATTTAAGCCCTGGTACCCCCTCAAAAGTGTGGTGTCTCACTGAGCATGTAGTTGACACAGGCTTTGGCAGGACTCACTTCTAAAATAAGCCAGTTGTCTGATTAACTCTTTACAGCCTGCCTTGCCTACAGCCTGTTTTGGGCAAAATCAATATTGCAGCCCCTTGCAGTGTATATAATACTTTTCTAGGAAGACTATATTTATTCCAAAATAGCACTTTATTGGGAACATAAAAAATGCAATTAATCATGGCCTGCTTTTTATGGCATGCAAATGCTTATATCTAAGAGGCAGAGATTACTTATAACACCAGCTATGGATCACATTGGCCCTGTGACATGCGTCAAACAGCACCAAGGTATAGAATGTGCTTCTGTAGCAATAAAAATTACATTCACCTGCACACACCAAATTCATAGAGTGTCAGGCACTGTCCAATCCCACACTGTTGTAGAAAATATTACACCTGCATCTGTAAAGTTGTGTTTCTGACTGAGTCCAAGTTTCAGTATTGTAACTATAAGATTAGTAATTGAAAAGGTACCTCTTGAACTTATACATTTGAACATGATAAAGCATTTATCAGATTTGTGCTTTGTAAGCACTGTTTCTTTTAAAGAGCATTCCTCAGTTGAAATCTATGCAAATAAATTTTCATTACATTTTCTAGCAAAAATTAGCACTCAGTGATGCTCAGTTTCTGTCATACAACAACGCTAGACATGGGAATGAGTAAAGGGCTCATTTGGATGTCATTTAGACTCAGTGCTTTGCAGGTATTGCTCTCCTCAACTGAAATATCTTTTCACTATTCTTAGTCCGGAACATTTTGCTCATTGTTTGCTATCTCAAAACACAGTACAGTGATCCTTAATGTATCTTACATTATTTATTGATAAGACACATTGCTCCTGAACTTAAACCTGATCCTGTTCATAGGACAAACCAACCCCCTAACCACCTAATGGAGTAGGCCTGAGGTCAGTGAGCCACAGACTTGTACGATGAAGGATTTTTTAGCGATGCTAGTGCTGATCCAGAACCACGCTCTGAGGTTTACTGAACTGTGACAATAAAGAAATTAAACATGAAGAGTACCCTTTTTCAGCTGCACCTGTCGATTGGACTTTTCCAGTTAAACAACGTATTGCTGGATATGAATCAAATTGCTTGTTTGCATCATTAAAATAAATATTTTATGTTCTCATCACTAATCTCTTCCCTAGCTTTCATATCCATCTACCATACATTTGTCTACTAATGTCTTCAACTTAATTATGAAGTGGAGCTTTTGATTTGTCATTCTTCATGAATCTAAAAAGCAAAGTCTGAAATTATCAGATATTTTACAAATAACTTATCTAAAGTTCAGGGATTTAACATGTAGCCAACCAGCTAAAACATAACAAAAGACACAGTAACTAGTTTATAATCCTTAGCATGGAAGCAAAATTACCAAACTTACAAGTAAGCAAGGGAAAAAGTCATGATGAAAGTAATGAAACCCAACTTCACTATGGGATATAGACATTAGATTCAGTAGACAAAGTTTTAAAATTATAATAATAATTATAGTCCATAGTTTTAAAAATTGAAGTAAAGACATAAGGGAGTATTTTAAAAATTTTATTCAAACTTTCAAAAATGAAGCTACAATGTATGGAAATAAACAGTTTAGAAATAAAAGATTATTTGCGGTAGAAGAAGGTAGTTAAGTTGAAGACATAACATTGTAAATAATTGAAAATGAAATACAGAGAAAAATAAAAATAAGTTAACAAGTAATTGGTGAGCTATAGAACAATCGCGCTCTCTTAGGATATATGTAATGAACTTTTCCCAAGAATGAATAAAAAGAAGACAGAAAAATACATTGTGATAATGAGAGTAATAGAATTCTAGCAGGGCCCAATGATTTCCCAACCCCCGATATCCTCATTCTGCTTAATCACCAGAACATAGAACATAGTGACTTTTACAGTCTCCGTCAGCTTGTGTTATATAGAAGACCACCTTTAAAATAGAGAGGTCATTTAGGTAGTCTAATTACATGAGGTTTCTTTTCTTTTTCTTCTTCTTCTTTTTTTTTTTTATCAGAAATTGAACCCAGAATATTGAACTTGGCAGGAAGGTTCTATGCCAGTAGAGCTCCAACTCCAACCCCATGAGGCTTTTTAAAAAAAATTCAAATCTTTATTGGTATATTATATATATACATCATAGTTATGTTCAGTACTGAGAATTTGTACCAGTATATGATATGACAGAATTTGATTCTCATTCTCTGTCCAGAAATTTAGCTCAGTGGTTCCAGCACCTGCCTTGCAAGTGCAAGGGCCTAGGTTTAATCCCTGGTAATCACATACAACAATGCCAGGTGTGGAGACTCATGTCCACCAGCAATCAGAACCACATACCACAGTGCTGGGCATGGAGGCTCACGCCTGTAATCCCAGCAATTTAGACAGAGGCAAGAAGATTGCTGTCAGTTCAAGGCTGAGCTCAAGGCCAGCCTAATACACAAAAGCTAGATCCTGTCTAAAAAAAAAAAAAAAAAAAAAAAGCATTCTCCATTTGTTTGCAGAAGAGAAATGCAGTGCTCTGGTGCAAAGGAATGATCCAGCATATCATTGCTGCTTTGGAGACAGATGGGCTATGTGGCATGAAATGTAGACAATGATAACGCAGCAGAGGAGCTAGACATACCTTTTGCCTTATTTCCAGAAAGGACCTGGGAAATCATTTCTTAAACCAGAAGGTACAGAACTCTAAAATCTGCCAGCATCACAAAGCTTTTAGAAGAGGAAGATTTTTGTCCCAAAGCCTTAAAATAAAGGAAGGAAAGAATGACAAGAGAAGAGGGAGAAGGGAGGGGAAGGGTGGGGAGGAGAAGTAAAGGAGAGAGGAAGGAAGGGAGAGTAACCTTGCAGCCCAAGAGTATAAATAGGCATGCCTTTTGGATTTCTGACCTATGAAAGTAAGAGTTAATAAATGAATGCTGTTTCATATAATCATTAAATTTGTGAGAATTTTTAAATGGGATACAAAAGCAAAATTAGAAAGTGCAAAATATTTTCAGATTCAGAACAAATACCCAAACAATCAAAAAGCTTATAAAATCCAAAATTTCAGAAGCATGAAAAAACTTATATGAATGGATATCATAACCAAAGTTGCTCACATCCTGTGATAACACAAAACTAAACATTTTTTTAAAAAAATCTATAAACAACTACATAAGAAAGACATTCACTTCTATTAAGGAGACAAATGCAAAAAAACCCATAAATTTATCAAATAAATATGTGTGTCAAATAAATAGTAGGGTCAGATTAAATTATTTTTCTCAATTAGACTTCACCTTTTGTTTTCTGTGTGCAAAGAATAGTTTTACAAAGACTTTCATAATTTCTTCATCTGAACATCTTTTATACAAAAGAGGTGAAATTATCCTTTCATACAAAATGTGGACTTTGAAGTTTATTTGAAATACACTCTAACAAAAATACTACCATGAGGAAAAATTATACTATATTTCATTTTAGATGAAAAATACCTCTTCATCTTCCTTTTCCTTTTCTCTTTTCTTTTTCTAAATCTAAAGAAAATGTAATAATTAACCAATTGACTAAGAGACAAAGGAAAATTAAGAAGCAAAGGAAGCAACGAAGGAAACATAGTTGTCAAAGCACTAACATATTAAGCAGACTTGGAACCTCTGGTTTTAATTGGCCTAGATCATTGGGTAAAGGGAAAATATCAGGATGAGGCTACATCAGGTGTGTCCACCAAGGTGAGGCTATCAGTGGTACTGCTGGTCCCAGAAGACATAATGCCAATAGGTTCGATGCCCCCTGTGTTGACTTTATGTTTTGTCTGAAGATATGGAAGCAGTCTCTATCCTTTGAAGGAATGAAACTTTGGTAAGCCCACCAACTAATCATGCTGAAGTAGAGAACAGAGCTCCCACCATACAAAGAGAAGGGCAGTACTGGTATAAGAACAGAAATGTAGATCATTAGAGATACAGAAACAAACTCAATCAGCTACTGTTATCTGATTTTTGACAAAGTGGCCAAAAACATATAATAGAGAAAGAATGGTCTAACACATGGTGCTAGAAAAGGGGGACATCAATACTCAGAAAACAGAAAATAGATTCCTCTCCCCTTGTATTAAAATCAAAATAGGCCAAATACCTAGATACAAAACCAGAAGCACTGAAACTTCTAGAAGACAATAATGGAAAAATGCTTCAAGCCATAGGCAGGGGAAAGAGTTCCTGGGCAGGACTACAAAGCACAGGAAACAACCACAAGATTCAAAGAAGGGTACTGACTGCATGACACAGCAAAACAAACAGCAGAGTGAAGAGGTAGTCCACGGAATGGACAAAGAAATCTTAGCTGACTATGCTTTTGATTGATAGAATTGTCACATCTAGCGTATAAACAAAAATTTAAAACTTAATCCCCATATAATAAGGAACTGAAAGAAAAGTGGGCAAATGAAATGAATTGATACATCTCACAAGATCAAATGGCAAAAACTGTGTGAAAAAAGTACAATGCTAACATCAAAAATATTCAAAAATTACACTGTGATTCCATCTTATCCAAATTAGAATAATATCACCAATACAAAAATCAACGGATTCTAGTGAGAATGTGGGGGAAAAGTAATTCTCTGACATTGTTAGTAAGAAGGAAAACTACTACAACAAATATGGAAATTAATTTGGGATTTCCTCTAAAGAGCAAACATAGAAATATGATATGACCTAGCTTGGGGATATTCTTAAAAGATTTAAGAATTTGATACTGTAGCAATACATGAATACCATGCTATACCAGCACAATTCAAATAGCTAAGCTGTGTAACAGCCTAGAAGCCTAACAAGTGAATAGATAAAGAAATCTGTGGTATACATATACATGATGGAATAGTACTTAATAGTAAAGAAGAATGAAATAACGTAATTTACAGGAAAATTGTTAGAACTAGAAATTATCATGTTGAGTGAAATTATCCAGACTCAAAGTTACATATTTCCTTATTACCTGTATAAGAGAAATCTAAAAATATATATTAATTACTAAGGAATATGCCCTAATAAAGAAGAAGTAGAAGAAAAAGGAGACAGAGGAGGAGAAAGAAAAGAGGAAAAAAACGAAATATATAGTGAAGTTTGAGTCAATATAGGTAAGCATTGTTGTTCTAGAAGTCTCTGATTTCGCGTGATCTCCCTCACAGGGAAGGTACATTACAACAAAAATTGTCCACTCCACTTATTTGGGGGCTAAAGGTTTCCATGTCGATATTCATTTATTTGCTAAAGAATTTAGTAGTGAGAGAGGCTGATCCTGGTTCTGTGAACACAGCCACCATGAAAAAGAACATAATGCCCATTGTCAATGGTAAATGTGAAAAATAATAATACAGGATATAAAGAGCACTTCTTGCTTTACAATTTTTGTTCTGTTTTCTTTTTGTTGGTGTTTCTTGAAATATCTGGACTTGAAAAAAGGAATGGAGCATTCAGTAGAGGAAAACACTGAAAAAGGCAGTGAACTGTGTACTTCTAGAATATCCATTTATGTCTTCTTTTATCACAACTCAAGTGAATGATATAACATTTGTCACTTAAAACTCAAGTGAATGATATAACATTTGTCACTTAAAACTAATTTTCCCACACTAATTGTAATTGTGGGAAAGAGATGGCAAAAAGCTGTTAATAAAATTGAGAAGCAACACTGAAGACTGTCACAAATTAGTCACTGGACAGAGGCATGTTTAAATTGCAAATTAATTTTAAAGTCTTTAACTACACCAAACTTAATAAAAAGAAATTTCACACTGTTAAAGAGAGTAACAGATGTTGTTCCTAATGTTTAGTGAAAAATATTTATCTGTTGCTATAAGTCAGTTCTGTTTTCCTGACCTCTTTATTTCCCTTAGGTTTCATTTAAAACCTCTTTCACAAGATCATCAGCACATTATTTTTTCCAGTGCTAAGCTTAACCTTCAATAAAGGTTAGTTTTGTGGAATTCCACATAATACATATTTGAAGAGTGAATTTACAGAAATCAGAGAGAACAAAATACATTATTTTCTGTCTCTTGCCAATATGGCTTATGAAAATCAGTAACAAGAGAGAAGTAGTACAGTTTCAAGCTATGAGAGAGACAGAGTTATGGATATGATTTCTCCTAGTTGAGCTTTTCCTATTTTTCTTGCATTACTTAAAGGGATTTTTTTAAATGCAGATAAAAAGATCACAAGTGGTAATCAAAACTTGAAGCAAGAAAACAATGTTATTTCAAGCTTTGAGGGAAAACCCTCATAACCAGGAGGAAACAATGAGACCTGAAGTTGTGCAGTGTGGAAACTTCCTCAGAGCCTGCGCATAGCTGGTTCACTATTCTCTAATGTGGCTAATGTGCTGCCAGTCAAGTAGTGGAGATCAACTTATGTTATGCCATCTGCCAGGACTTCAATGCCTCTAGGGGCTGAAAGGGAAAATGCAGAAGGATTGAATGCCCCTGAAAAAAAAAAATGAAAATATGATGATCTTATCAATGAGCATTGGAGGAGCTTCAACAACTGGGCTGCATACTTACAAATCTGGATCAAACAGTGGTGGCCAGCTCAGAATGAGCTGCTTCTTTTAAAAATACATTACAACTTATTGAATTTTGTGTAATAAATGCAAGAAATATATCCTTAATTTTACCTATTAGTTTTATAACTAGTTCCTAACATTTTGGTGCCCAGATCGAAAAGAAAAATACAATCACAAGAAAAACAGAGACTGAATTATCAATCAACTTAACCTCTTTGGAACATCAGTTCTCATAAGGAACTTCTTTTCTGTATATTAGATACATCTTATGGAATGAAATAGTAAACAATCAAAATGTACTCTTAGTTATATAGTAATAAGGTACATAGAGGAATTTTGTCTTGAACATAAAAGAAAATAAAACTACATTTCAAGGAACTATATTAAACCTAAAATTAGTTTAAATAATTCTCCAAATATTTATCAAATATGGTCCCCATTAAATTCCATGCACTTATGCCCATTACCTCAATATGCAAATACAATAAAAGCAATAAATAATGGTCTCTAATTCAAGAAAGTTTAAAGTTTAAAAAAAATATAAGACAAGCACACTAATTGTAATGGGCAGGAAAAAAATTCTTCAGAAATTTTTCAGTTATTTTCTTATTAATGGGACAAAATACCTGAAAAAATTTAAAAGAAGAAATGTTAGTTTTGGCTTACAGTCTATAAAGGTTTCAGTACATCACTGTGTGATCCCATGGCAGAGGACCATGGCAGAAAAAGCACTGCAGAAGAGGTCTGCATGTGGATGGCAGCTCAAGAAATGAGCACTCAGAGAAAGAGTAGGGATATGTACTCCCCCTGGAACTCACCTCCCACTAGGCAAAACCTCCCAGCACCATGTGTAGATACAAATTCATAAGGGGACTACTTCATTGTCACCTACTCAGGATCCAGTCACCTCCTGAAAGCTTCTCCTATGACACATGGAACTTTGGAAGACAACTAGATATAAGACATAACAGTGCTTGGCTTAAGAACACTAGGATTAAAGATGTCAGTAGTGTGGATAAGGTGAAGGAGCAAAAAGATGTTGTTAAAGTCCCTTGTTGCTTTTGGCACCTTGTGGGTGGCATGAATAGCTTCTCCCCTGTGATGCACCTCTGCCATGTACCATCCTGCCTTGCAGCCATCCCACTATGGACTGCAACCTCTATGAACTGTAGGCCAAAAATTTTTCCTCTTCTTTTTTTTTTTTAATCTTTGTTGGTACATTACATGTATGCATGATGATTTCACTCCAAAATGGGGATTTGTACCAGTATAAGACACAACCTAATTCTCATAGCCCTACCCACCCTACTGCCCTCCCATATACATGAAATTTGTTTCTTTACTTTTTGTTACAATCTCATCATTTCTTCCCCTTCACCCTATGTTACATTGAGCATCTTCTATTTCACAATATATAACATACAATTCTAGGACTCATTTACATCTTCATTTTCTCATACCAGAGAAAAGATGCAATATGTACCTATCTGTGCCCTATTTATTTCACTTATGAGGATATCCTCAAGGTATGTCCATTTAAGTATAATTGATTCAAACTTATCATTTTTTATGGCAGAGTAATACTCCATTCTGTAGAAGAACAACAGCTTTTTTATCCACTGTACAGTTGATGGACATTTGGGTTGTTTCCAAGATGTAGCAATCACAAATGGGGCTGGTATAAACATGGTTGCATATATGTCACTGTGATATGAGTCTTTTAATTCTTGTGTGTATATACCTAGAAGGGCAATGGCCAGGTCAAATGGGACCTCCAATCCTAGCTTTTTTGAGGAATCTCCAAACTGATCTCCACAGGGATGTATGAATCTAAAGTCCCACCAACAGTGGAGAAGGGTTACTTCTTCTCCGCAGCCTCGCCAACATTTGCTGTTGGCTGAATCTGAAATGGCAGCCGTTCTATGTGGAGTGAGATGAAATCTCAATGTTGTTTTCATCTGCATCTCTCAAATGACTAATGATGTTGAGCATTTCTTCATATGCTTCTTAGCTGCTCTTACTTCTTCCTCTGAAAAATACCTGTTCATTTCAGATGTCCATTTTTGAATTGGATCTTTAAGTTTGGGAGGGCTGATTTTTTTGAGCTCTTTATATATTCTAGATAGTAATCCTTTGCCTGAGGAACAGCTGGTAAAGATTTTTTCCCACATTGTTGGTTGCCTCTTTGCTCTGTTGGTGGTTTCCTTTGCTGTGCAGAAGCTTTTTAAAAGAATGAGGTCACATTTGTTAATTTCTTTAGCCATTTCCTGTGCTATAGAAGTTTTGTTCATGAAGTCTTTCCCTAAGTCAATGTCTTCGGGAGTTTTACCTAACCTGTCTTGCAACAGGTTTAGAGTGTCTGTATTAATATTTAGGTCTCTTATCCACTTTGATTTTAGCTTGGTACATGCTGAAAGAGTTAGATCTAGTTTTTGTCTTTAGCAAGTTAAAACCTAGTTTTTCTAGCACCATTTGTTAAAGAGACTCTCTTTTCTCCATTGAGGATTTTTGGTTCCTTTGTCAAAGATGAGGTGGCTCAGTGTATCTGGAGTACTTTCTGGATCTTCTAGTCTACTCCATTGATTCTCAGGTCTGTTACTTTGCCAGTACAATGCAGTTTTCATCATGGTGGCTTTATACTATAGTTTCAGGTTCAGAGTTGTAATACCCTCCACCATGTCCCTGTTGCTTAGAATTGCTTTGGCTTTTTTAGGTCTTTTGTAGATCCCGATGAAAATTTGAATTTTTTCTCTAGATCTGTGAAATATGCTGCTAGGATTTCAATGGGGATTGCGTTGAATGTGTAGAGTAGTTTTGGGAGTATATCCATTTTGACAATATTGGTTCTTCCTACCCAGGAGCAAGGTATGTCTTTCCATTTTTGGATATTATCTTCTATCTCCTTTTTCAGAGTGCTATAGTTTTCAGAGTAGAGGTCTTTCACCTCCTTTGTTAGATTGATTCCTAGATATTTTATTTTTTGGGGTGCTATTGTGAAAGGGACTGACTCCCCAATTTCTATCTCAATGGGTCTACTCTTTGTGTGTATGAAGGTTATTGATTTTTGAATGTTGACCTTGTAACAAGCTATGCAGCTAAATTTGGCGTTTAGGTCCAGCAGTTTTTTAATTGAGTATTTAGGATCCTCTAGATAGAGCACCATGTCATCAGCAAATAATGACAATTTAACTTCTTCTTTTCCAATCTTTATTCCTTTTATTTCTTTCTCTTGCCTAATTGCTATGGCTAATATTTCCAGAACTATATTGAACAGAAGTGGTGAGAGAGGACATCTTTGTCTCATTCCTGATTTTGGTGTGAAAGGTTTCAATTTTTGACCATTTAATATGATACTGGCTGAAGATTTCTCATAGATAGCTTTGATTAGTTTGAGATACAGACCATGTGTTCCGATCTTCTGTAGGGTTTTGAACATAAATGGGTGTTGTATTTTGTCAAGCGCTTTTTCTGCATCAATTGATGTGACCATATGATTTTTGTCCTTAAGCCTGTTAATATAATGTATAACACTTATTAATTTACGTATGTTGAACCATCCTTGCATTCCTGGGATGAATTCAACTTGGTCAGGGTGTATAATCTTTTTGATAATTTGCTGTATTTTGTTTGCCAGTATCTTTCTGAAGATCTTTGCATCGATGTTCATTAAAGGTATTGGCCTGTAGTTCTCTTTTTTGGTTGGGTCTTTCTCTGCTTTTGGAATCAGGGTAATGGTTGCTTCCAGGAATGAGTTTGGGAGTACTGCTTCCTTTTCAGTTTCATTGAAGAGTTTCAGAAGTAGAGGCACTAACTCTTCTTTAAAACTTTTATAGAATTCAGCAGTAAAACCATCAGATCGAGGGCTTTTCTTTGTTGGCAAGTTTTTAATTATGTTTTCAATTTCACAGATTGTTATTGGGGAATTTAACATTTCTATATCTTCTTTATTCAGCTTTGGAAGTTCATATGTGCCTAGAAATCTATGCATTTCTTCTACATTTTCTATTTTATTAAAGTATAAATTTTCAAAGCAGGTGTTTATTATCCTCTGGACTTCCTCTGGGTAGGTAGTAATTTCACAATTCTCTTTCCTAGTAGCATAGATATGAGCCTTTTCCTTCCTTTGTTTAATGAGGTTGGCTAAGGGTCTATAATTTTATTTATCCTCTCAAAGAACAAACTTTTCGATTCATTGATTTTTTAAACCATTCTCTTGGTTTCTATTGCATTAATTTCTGCCTTGATCCTTATAATTTCTTGCCTATTGTAAGCTTTGGGTTTGTTTTGATCTTCTCTTTCTAGTTGCTTGAGGTTCAGCATTAAATTGTTTATTTGAGCTTGCTCCCTTTTCTGGATGTAGGCTTTCTCTGCTATGAATTTTCATCGTACAACTGCTTTCATTGTATCCCATGGATTTCTATATGTTGTACTGGGGTTATCGTTTAGTTGTAAGAACTGCTCAATTTCTTCTCTAATTTCTTCTGTGACCCATTGTTTGGTCTGAAGATTGTTGTTCAGTTTCCTTGTGTTTGTGAGGATCCTGGGATTTCCTTTGCTATTCAGCTCCAATTTCAGGACTCCATGGTCCGACAGTATACAAGGGATAACTTCAATCCTTTATATTTGCTTAAACCTGTTCTATGAATGAGCACATGGTCTATTTTGGAGAATGATACATGAGCAGCTGAGATTGTAAATCCTGATTTTGTGGGGTGAAACACTCTGTGGTCATCTATTAAGTTCATTTGCTGAAGAATCTGGTTGATCTCAAGGATTTCCTTAGTGACCTTTTGTCCAGTGGATCTGTCTCTTTGTGACAGTGGGGTATTCAGGTACCCTATTATTATTGTATTGGAGTTTATCTGTTTTTTCAACTCCCTTAATGTTTGCTTTATATAGCTGGGTGCATTAGAATTAGGAGCATAGATTTTTAAGATTGTGATTTCTGTCTCTTGGATTTCTTCCCTGAACTATAAGATTGTGTCCATCTTTATCTCTCTCTATCAGTTTTGGCTTGAAGTCTATTTTGTCTGCAAATAAAATCACCACTCCTGCTTTTTTGTTGTTTCCTGTTGCATGGAGTATTATTTTCCATCTCTTTACTTTCAGTCCATGGGTTCCTTTCTGAATTAGGTGTGTTTCTTGTGTGCAATATATTATGGGATCCACTCTGTCGTCTGTATCTCTTAATTGGCACATTGAGTCCATTGACATGAATGGTTATGACTGATATAGGTAAATTTAGTGCTGTCATATTTTCCTGTTCTTGGCTGTGCTATTCTACTTTTGCCCTTTTCCCATTAGTTTCTTCATTGGTCCCATGGGTTGACTCAGTTAGGTCTCATGGATTTGTAACTTTCCTTATTTTTCTCCAAGATATTTTTTAGAATGTTTTGAAGCACAGGATTTGTATTTGTGAAGTTTTTCAGGTGTTCTTTGTCATGGAAGTATTTTATTTTCCCATCAGTTTTGAAGGATAGTTTTGCAGGATACGTTAGTCTGGGTTGGAAGTTGTTTTCCTTTAGGGCTTGGAAGACTTCACTCCAGGCTCTTCTTGCATTGAGTGTTTGAGTTGAAAAGTCCGCTGTGATCCTGATGGGCTTCCCTTGGAATGTAACTGTTTTCTTTTCTCTGGCTGGTTTCAGTATTTCATTCTGTTTTTGGATATCTGGGACTTTTATCATTATATACCTAGGTGTAGATTTTTTCATGTCACAGGCCTGTGATGTTCTGTATGATTCATATATTTGTATGTCTAAATCTTTACCTTTTTCTGTGAAGTTTTCTGCCAGTATCTCCGTGAATAGTTTTTGATGTCTTTTGCATTGTCTCTTGCTTTCTCAGTGACTCCAGTCAATCTTATGTTATTCTTCTTTGAATCATGTAGGAGCTGTTGGATTGACTTTTCATTTTCGCTTGCTTATTTCCATAGATTATGCATTTCCAGTTCTTTGGTTGATTTCCTGTCTTCTAGGTCTAAAATTCGGTCTTCTGACAAATTCATTCTATTTTGCAAACTTTCATTTTCTTTCTTAATTTCCTGGGCTTCTGCTTGCAGGTATTTAAAAGCTTCCATTGCTTTTGCTATCTTGGATTCTATCAACTCCATGATTTCCTCTTAGCTTTATTAATCATTGTGTTGACAGTGTCCAATATCTCTGCTTTCATCTCAGAGATCAGTTCTGATTTCCATTTTATTTTATTTTATTTTATTTTTTATTTTTATTTTTTTCTGATTTCCATTTTACTAGATCTGCTTTGGTTACCATTTCTGCAGAGCCTGGACCCTGGGCTTCAGACTTTTCTATTTCCCTTCCCCCTCTGTTACCTTGAGGTGAGGATCTTTGTATCTGAGACTCTGAGTGTTTCCTCATCTCTGAGTTTTTGTCCTTGCTGTTGTTTTTGGCTTTTTACCTGCCCTGTTTTCTGGCAATGTTTGTTGCAAGTCTCTTTCTCATACTAGTTAGAAACCTTAAAATATCAGTGTTTCCTGGGTTGTTGTTTACAGTCTGTATTGGGACCTAAAGAAAAACCCCTAGTTCTCGCACACCATATGAGGCACTCAGTCAATACTGTCAGAACACCTTCTCCCATCTGCTTTAGCGGCAGTAAGGCTCTGGCTCCTGCCCTACTATTATGGTGCTGCCTAAGGTTCCAATGTCCCTACCTGCTCACCAATACAGAGTCTCTGGGTTTGATTGTGCAGTCGGCTTGGAGGCCAGTAGGCTGTAGGCCCTGTGCAGCTGCAATGTACTGGCTGATGTTCCAACAGGCCCACTTACTCATGAATAGAAGGTCACTGGATGTGCTTCTGCAGTTGAGGTGGAGACAGTGAGACTCTGACCTGCTAAACTCAATCCCTGGGCGCTCTTCCATCATGGGCCTGGAGGCCAGTAAGCTCCAACGTTGGTGCGGATTCAGTGGCACAATTGCTGGTTCCAAAGCCACCCACTGC
The DNA here is from genome assembly GCA_004026965.1 of Petromus typicus. Lineage (NCBI taxonomy): Eukaryota > Metazoa > Chordata > Mammalia > Rodentia > Petromuridae > Petromus > Petromus typicus. The sequence continues at coordinate 21,305 of PVIR01010628.1, read as the reverse complement.
TAAACTCAGTCCCTGGGCGCTCTTCTGGTATGGGCCTGGAGGCCAGCAAGCTCCAAACCTGGTGCAGATTCAGTGGAGCAATCTCTGGTTTCAAAGCTGCCCGCTGCTATACTCAGTCCCTTTGCGGTCTTTTGGCGTGGGCCTGGAGGCCAGTAAACTCCAACCTCTGTGCAGATTCAGTGGCGCAATCTCCAGTTCCAAAGGCGTCTGCTGCTAAAATCAGTCCCTGGGAGCTCTTCCGGAGTGGGCCTGGAGGCTGGCAAGTTCCAAACCAGGCACAGATTCCAAACTTTTCCTCCTTTAACTTGTGAGGGTCAGACATTTTGTAGCAGCAATTCGAAGAGTAACTGATGCAGAATTTGGTACCAGAGAAGTGGGTTCAGGGCTGTGACTATAGCTAACCATGTAGTTTAGGAGCCTTTGGGACTACTTGTTGGAGGAGTTTAGAAATATTTGAAAATATTAGATGAAAAAGTAGAGCTGAAATACCTTCAGCTGTACTTCATGGGAGATTCTGATGGGAGCACAGAAGTACTGAATGATGATAAAAATTCTTCTGGTAAAGAGCAGGCTTAGGAGGTTTCTGCTGGGAAGGAGAGAATTGGCTGTTGGATGTCAGATGATATGTGTTATCGCTATATTTTGCTCATGCCTAGTGGCTTTACCTGAGTCCAAAATTAAGGCAGACAGACTAATTATTCTGGCAGAAGAAATTTCAAGACAGGGTAATGTTGAGGTTGTGGTGTGGCTACTGTTGGGGGATTTTAGCCAGGTTTATGTTGAAAGCCAAGTACAAAGAACACTGCACGATGATTTTAAATGCTTTTAGTTTTACCAGAAAGGAAGCTCCAGTAAAGCTGTGGACTACAAAGATAGGGCAAAGGAGATCTTGGTCACTGAGAAGGAACAAGAAAACAGAAGAGATAGCCTGGGGCATTGCAAGAAACAAGACTCCACCCTTTGTAGCCTCAAAATTGCAAAAAGTGAGAGACTGCCAGAAAACCATGTTCTAGAATGGTGCTGGCCTAGGGTAGTCATTCCTTTGTATTTGGTTCATAAGCTCTGTATCCGTCGAGCCAGGAGCAAAGGAAGCCTGGCTAATGCTCTAGCAGGCAGCACACTTGGCATTATTCATATGCTGGTTTTAGGTGCATGCATAATGCAACAGCTGGGTCAGGAAGGCTTGAAGCAACGTTCCAAAAGATGGCCTTAGAGGTCAGGCACTGTCTATCTGACAGGGCAGTGTAGATACGCAAAGTTGTGAATTTTAAGGCAAAGGAATAGTGGAGATCCCAGATTGTTGGAGAAACAAAAATAAGGATTGTTCAAGAAAAGCTCCAAGGAGTGAGCAAAGCTAGCAAAAGAAAGAAGTCATGGAAGGTCCATCCAGCAGCAGTACCATAGGAGTGAGGCTACTGAAGCCTTTGGAGTTCACAACTTGCTAGAAATTGCTGGGGATGCTGAAAGTGGAACTAAGTGCCTTCCCTACTGGATTTTGGATTTAATCTGGTGCTATTCCTTGTATTCCCCTGTTTGTAACTTTTGAAATGGAAATGGCTATCTTGTGCCACTGAATGTGGGAAACTGGAAGCATTTAACTTTCTTTTAATTTGTTCGAAAGCTTATACCTAAGAATTTGCTTTAAATCTCAGAGGAGACTTTGGACTTTTCAGCAATCGTGAAACTGTTAGGACTCTGGCAACTCTTGGAGATGGACTCTATGCCTTTTGTATAACGGAATGTGTATGAGTCTTTTGGGATCCTGGGACAGGATGTTATGACTTGTTTAAATGTCCCCCTAAAGTGATCTGTCTTGAGTTCTGTGCCTTGTTTCTGGTTGGAATCTCAGATATACTATACACACTGTATGCTACTACAGTTTCTTTTTTTCCAATTATAATATATTGAGCAACTCTACCACTGTAGATAAATGTGTGTGTTCTACTATATGCATATATACTTATATATAGATATATAATTACAGACAGGAATTCCTTGTCATGTCTTTTTTTGTTGTTGTTGTTCCAGAATAACTCCTCTCATTTTCTCTCAGGAAAGAAGTGTTATCTTCCTCTCGAGGAAGTTCTGTGTTTTGAGCAGCAACAACTAACTAACTTTGAGGTCTGCCATCTGGAAGATTTCTCACTCATTCTTTTCTATTGTCCTCAAAAGGATCATCCATCCCTGGATCTGTGACTCTCACCGTGTCTTGTGCTGTTAATGTTTGCCTGGAGGAAAGAAGCATTTCTATGGATCACAGATGAAACTTCTCCCCTCAGTTTCCAATACTGATCATTACCTCCTTCAGTCCCTGAGATATGCTTCCATACACTTTTGCAGGGACTAGAAAGGACCAAGAAAATAGGGAAAATGGAAGGCAATTTCATAACGCACTGTATGTATATTCATGGCGTCAATGAAAGGATTAAAGGTTCTTGGGAAAGCTGCTTCTGCAAATACTATGCATTTGAAGACTGAGAACACTTAAGGTATTTTTCAGCTCTGGACATCAAAAAAGGCAAAGATTGTCAGAATGAGTAATTACTTCCTCATACTAAGTCTTATAGTGTGCAACTATGAATTTCTGGGAATCTGTAAAGTTCATTTCCTATCATCTATCTTAGCTACAATTCTAGTTTGGCTAAGCACATTCAAAGAGTCCCCTGGATACAATTCTAGGAGACACATCATTTGTCACTTGGGTGGGACTTGCTTTTGGTTTGTAACTTAGATATCACTATCAACATCTCAATGAGTGTATGAGTATACAACAGTTATGTTAAGGAGAATAATGGTATAATTTTCAAGAAAAGCAGGATTTTTATAGACTTTTATTGTACTATTCAGTTTATTCAGAGAAAAGATTTTCTAGGAATAAAGTAATCTCTCATAATATTTAATATAATATCAAATGTTACAGGGTTTTTTTATCATTTCAAACAATAAAAGGAAAGTGGAGTTTCAGCATTAGGCAAAAGTTTGAATTTACATTTCATTTATTTGTCTTCAATTACTGAACTAGTTACTTTAATTCCACAAATGTTTATTGAGTTCTAGCTAGTCAACATTTATCAGATTGTGGGAATATAAAGCAAATAAGTCAATTGTCTTGTATTTATAATGTAACCTAGAAGACAATAAAAAATGATCATGAAAAGTGTTTCATAAAAAAGCTACTCAGCTCTTACAGAAAACCAGAGGAAAAGCCTTTTTAAAAAATGATTAAATACAATTGTTATGTGTAAAGCTACCACAAGCTTGGGTTGGATAGATCTGGAAGACAAGATGAGGTTTAGGAAGTGAAAGAAGAAAAGGCAATGCAGAGATAAACTTTATCTCATTAATCTTCAACACAATCCCGAGAATCAGGAATTGTAACCATATTTCATGGACTTACTATTTGAAACACAGAACTTATTTCTGGTCCACGTCTGTGTACAAAAGTCTACTCACTTCGTCACTCTGCTGAGTTCAGTTGGATCCCACGGAGATATTGGGCTGGAAGTTACTTATTTTAATGTCATAATTATTTGCATAATACCACACAATTTCAAAGTATCTTCACATAATTACTTTATTGTAAACCCACAACTCTCCGAAACAAGGTACACATCTTTATCCTTATTTTTATGTAGGAAAATAGGCATTTGGTGAGTGATCAAAAGTTAGACTGGGGGCCGGGGAGTTAGCTCAGTGGTTCTGGCACCTGTCTTGCAAGCGCAAGGACCCAGGTTCGATTCCCCGGTTACCACATAACAATACTGGGTGTGGAGACCCACACCCAGCAGCAACCAGTACCACATACCACAGTGCCGGGCGTGGTGGCTCATGCCTGTAATCCCAGCACTTGGGAGGCAGAGGCAGGAGGATTGTGATGTGAGTTGGAGGCTGAGCTCAGGGCCAGCCTGAACCACAAAAAGCGAGACCCTGTCTCAAAAAAAACAAACAAACAAACAAACAAAAAAGTTAGACTGGATGTTTAAATTTTTAAAAGTTTACTACAGTAAAAAACACATTGTGAAAAACAATTTTTAAGTGTATTTGAAGTGAGAGCATTTAAAGAGGTATTAATGACAATATGTCTTTTAATTCCAATGTTCACTGTATTTTGTGATCATCAAAGTTTGTCATATTTAGAGTGGTTTCTGTCAAATGAAAATCTTACAGTGGATTCTCATGCCCCTTACCAGACACGACACAGTGTGACTTCCGACACTGCTCTAAAGTTAAAATGATTGTGACAGGAAACCATTTTGATTCCACTCAAAACCTCCAGGCATACACACCGCAACTGAAGACACTCAAGGAAGAGCGGGAGGGCTAAATGAACTGCTGCAGAAACTGCTGCAGAACGAAGGAGTAAGTATGTTGGAAGTAAAGTGGTGTAGTTTGATGGGGATTAATGGCAGTAGAACTTTAACAGAAATACATTCTTCCAAGTTTAAGCATTCACCATATTTTTAATAATACTATGCAGGATGATAAGGGACTGGTTTGATTACTACAAACTGTAAGTGTAAAATCTGTCATTTTAATTCCTTATTTTAAATTATTTTTATACATTGTGCCTCTGTTTCATAATTATTGAGACAAAATGGAATTTTATTTATTTATTTATTTATTTTTTTGAGACAGGGTCCTGCTTTGTAGTTCAGGCTGGCACTGAGCTCACTATGTAGCCCAGGCAAGCCTTGAACTCACAGCAAACTTCCTGCCTTTGCCTCCTGAGTGTTGGAATTACAGTCTTGATCCACCATACCTGGTATTTGGTATGTGGTTACCGGGGATGGAACTCAGGACCTTGTACTTGCCAGACAGATGCTGGAACCTCTGAGCTAAATCCCTGGCCCCAAAATGGATATGCTTAGTTAATGGCATTTTCATTTAAAAATAAAATTAATAAAATAATTTTAAATAGGGACCAGGGATTTAATTCTGTGATTCTAGCACCTGCCTTGCAAGTGCAAGGATCCGGGTTCAATCCCCAGTAACCACATACAACAATGCCTGGCATGGATACTCACACCTACCAGCAATCAGAACCACACAACACAGTGCCAGGTGTGGTGGCTCACACTTGTAATCCCAGCACTTGTGAGTCAAAGGCAGGAGGATTGCTATGAGTTCAAGGCCGAGCTCAAGGCCAGTCTAAACTACAAATGTGAGACCCTGTCTCAAAAAAAAAAAAATTAAATCATGGTTTGCACTGGGCCAGTGAAATGAAGAACAGAAGACACGCTGGCTTGCATACTGCAGAAGACTGGAGTCAAAGACAGAGTATAGCTGGTGGATTCTTACACGGTTCCACCCTTCTGACTGGGAAAGCTACCTTCTCCAAACAGCTTTGTGAAGTATTTCCAATAAAACAAGAAAGACGGGATATACCTCCATGTCTTCAGGTGGCATCATGCTTGTTTGAGTCATTTTATGGCCCCATTAGTATTTGATGTGTCTATCAGCTTAGGTAGGATTTGACTAATTATTTGACACTAAATGAAAAAACAAAACAAAACAAAACAAAACAAGCCACAAATGACTTGGAGCACCAAATGTAAAGGAGGAACAGGTTCAGAGCACATATAGAAGAATTGTCAATTTTAATATGCAGGGCCACGTTGGATCTATAAGAATGAATTCCACACATTTTTCAGTCCTGTCATTTCTAACTGAGGAGAGGTGCAGAATGCTATGGTGTTGAGCAGTCACCTCTGTATTGCGATGAATGGTTATCAGGGAGAGCTAATGAGTTGATCCAACCGATATTTAAAAGCCACAATTAAATTAGCTTAGATGGGGTTGTAATTCTCATTTTCATCATGGATTTTATTTTCCCCTGTCAAAGATGTAATAATACTGAATGGACTCTGAATGATTGAAGGCTGCATAATAGTTTCACTCTTCATATCTCATTAATTACTTAACGTTATACTGACGACCAACCCCATAAATGAAAATAAGAAAATAAGATGAAATGATGGACTATAAACCTGGCTTTTCACTGAGATAAATTTGAAGAGAGCACAAAATTTAAAATGCTTCAATACTTAAAGTCAAATGAAGATAAAATTTTCTAAAAATTACATTCAGTACTTCTTAAAACGATAACATAAGTAATATTGCTAAGATATTGCTAAGCATCATAAGAAGTTTTTTTTTTTCTCTTTCTCAGGTCAACATCTTTTCTATAATATCTTCTAGTTGTGTAAAATAAAATACATTGCATTCTCTATTTTTGTGGTGTATCAGTTTACATTGTCCACATCTTGCCATTGCTGTGAATATATATCTAAAGGGGAAGCTGAAAAAGAAAATGAGATAAATGCTTCTTTTTAATCCCAAGGTTAAAATAAGCTTAGTACTGAAGCTACTGTAGAACTAGGATCCCAAAGCAGACTGTACAGAAAAAAAATCTTAGATAAAGTGGGGACTCAATGGCCCCCTTAATCAGAAGCTCTGTGTGGCAGTGCCTGTGAGTCTGTTTGTAATGCTCTTCCCCATTATGGGACTGAGGCACAGCTGGATCTGAGAACTCTTGTGATGAGATTTTCATGCTGGTATTCACTGGTGTATGTATCTGCTACTGTGTACATATTGTGCCTATATATATATAGATGTCTGTGCATATATTGTGCATATAGGAGATGTCCTTTTGAAACTGTGAAATATAAGCTTTTATAAGAATAGTTTAAAATAGGTAGCTCACAGTCCAAGATACAAAGCATTAAGTGCATAACACTGTGCCTTTCAGTTAATATTTAGGCTGGTTTCATTTACACTTATAGTCAGCAACAACTTTTTCCAAGGCTGAACCCAATGAGCTTTTCTATACCAAAACACAAAGAAACACTGTGACACTCAGGGACAAAGGCCATGTGGAGCAGCTTAGCACTTTCCCATAAAACCTTTTAGAGTCTTCTGCATGCCTACCTACAATTACAACAACCTCTATTGATTACAAAGTCTTTCTAGGTAGTTTGACATATTTGAAAAAATTCTGTGATATATTCCTCATTAAACAAAAACCACGAGGTGTATTTTGGAACATCTAGCATTCAATCTAAGTAACTGTGCTTACAATGAATATGTCTGAATCTATTGCCTATGTTTTTAAATTACCAAGATAATAAAAATCATACACAAATACACTCATGCCACAGATAACAATGATAGTACATGTGTTCTTCCTAAGCAGAGATAACAAGACTAGCAACAAAATGTAACAGATCCTGGGGCCGGGGAGTTAGCTCCGTGGTTCCGGCGCCTGTCTTGCAAGCGCAAGGACCGGGTTCGATCCCCAGTAACCACATACCATACTGGGCGTGGAAACTCACGCCCAGCAGCAACCGGTACCACATACCACAGTGCCGGGCGTGGTGGCTCACGCCTGTAATCCCAGAACTCGGGAGGCAGAGGCAGGAGGATTGCTGTGATGTGAGTTTGAGGCTGAGCTCAGGGCCATCCTGAACCACAAAGTGAGACCTTGTCTCAAAAAACCTTAAAAAAAAATCACAAAATGTAGCAGATCCTCTTTACTCATTGCCAGGACAAGAGTCCTGCCTCATCCTTATTCTTGTGCACTAGAAGAGTTTGGCTCAGGGGAGGTAGTCTGCTGAAGCCTTGGTCTACATCAGTCAGGTATGTAGGTTCAGTGGGTACTGGAGACCTTAGATTAAGTTTTCTTATGATTTTAGTGAAGCATAGTAGTTTTCTGACTCTGGTACTCTAAAGGAAAAAAAAAGGAATAAAAGAAAGCAAGCCATTTGCCCCTGTTATATAGATTAATCAAGAAAAATGTAACGTTTCTGTTTTTAGCTGGTCTTGGATAACGAGAAATGGTCAATGTAATAGATACAGTCAGGAATCCCTTCAGTCATCTTTACCAGCACTAGAACACAAGGGAAGAGGCCCAAAGCTTTCATTTAAAACCTGGAAGAAAAGGGTTGTCTCTTTACTAACCATCTTCATATTCTACTGTTAGGAAAACATAAGAATGATACACCATGTAATGCAGTACCAAGGCACATCACCTTCAGCAAATACCACAGTAATATGGCTCAGTGAAAGAGGGCAGACCTTGTTACCTTCTGCTCTTCTCTGTACTTTAACTTATAGCCAAAGTAACATACTATAGTAGCAATCAAGTACCATTCTATGTTCATAGTGGGACTTTCTTGGGTTAAAAAGTTCTATTGATTTCACAAGACAACATGAAATGGGGTGAAAGAGACAGGTTGTTTGCTGTGTTTTCTAAGTTACAACTTTTTATCCTTCAAAACTTACCACATCGTATCTAAATAGCCATAGGTTGAACCTAGGAAATGACAGAAAAGGGAGGGAAATGTGTACAGTACATTACATTGACTGAGATGACGCAGACAGGGGTAGTAAAGCCTCTCCTTGTTTTTTTTTTTTTTAGAGTTTTTGAGACAGAGTCTAGCTTTGTGGTTCAGGCTGGCCCTGAGCTCAGCCTCAAACTCACATCACAATCCTCCTGCCTTTGTCTCCCGAGTGCTGGGATTACAGGCATGAGGCACCACGCCCGGCACTGTGGTATGTGGTACTGGTTGCTGCTGGGCATTAGTCTCTATGCCCAGTATTGTATGTGGTTACCGGGATCGAACCCGGGTCCTTGCGCTTGCAAGACAGGCGCCGGAACCACTGAGCTAACTCCCCGGCCCAAGCCTCTCTTATTTTAATCCATAGAGATTCACAGAAATGTGTAACTAAGTTAGATATAAGTAATACTTTCTAGTGTTCTACAGGGCTGAAAGTTGACTATAGTTTACAAGATCTTTTATTTATTTAGTAAAGAACTAAAAGTTAATTTCCTCCAATAAATATTAATGTTTAAGAACATGGAAGTGTTAACTATCCAGATTTGTGCTCTACACGTTACATGCAAGCAACAAATTATCACACTGGATCTCATAAATACGTATAGTTACCATGTGTAATTTAAAAACTATATATATATATATATATATATATATATATATATATATATATAGTAATAGATACAGGCAGGAATCCCTTCAGTCATCTTTACCAGCACTAGAACACAGGGGAAGGGGCCCAAAGCTTTTATTTAAAGCCATCTTCATATTCCACTGTTATGAAAACATAAGAATGATATACCATGTAATACAGTACCAAGGCACATCACCTTTAGCAAATACCACAGTAATATGGCTCAGTGAAAGGGGGCAGACATTGTTAATTTCTCCATGTATATATATATATATATATATATATATATATATATATATGTGTGTGTGTGTGTGTGTGTGTGTGTGTGTGTGTGTGTGTGTATATATATATATATATATATATATAGAGAGAGAGAGAGAGAGAGAGAGAGAGAACAGTAGAGGATATTGAACCTCTTGAGAAGCTGCATAGTTATGTTTGGCCTATTTATGTGTTTAATACTATTCTGATATGTACTCACAAAAGTTAATATTTTATCATCAATATTAACTTGTAACTCTGTCCTGCCACTTTATCAATAGAGCAGAAAAATATTGAATAAATAAATAAATAGAAAAGAAGGAATAGTTACAAGTCAAGAGCAATTTTTTGTAGAAGACAAGAAGAGAACAAAATTGGAAATGTCAGGCACCTAGGAGATCTTAGAGATGATAAACACAGTTTACATCTGATAAGAAAACATGAAGTACTGAGCTCTAACCTGGGAAATTGAAACTGGCTTCAGGGACTGCTTCCCCTGTCTTGGGGAGCAGAAGTGAAGTGAAATGGGAGACTTCAACACCCTGTCCTTGGGGGCACGTTATTCTCACGACCTATTACCCTCCGACCTTGGATATCCTACCTTGATTATATACATAGATACTACTTGAAAATCCAAAATTTCTGTCAAAATGCATCAAAAACAGATTTCTGACTCAGGTCAGTGTGCTCCCAGAGACATTTGCATTAATCTTTAAGAACTCATTTCACCAGAAAAAAATCCATAAAATTGTTATTCACTTAGCATCAGCTAATTCCATTGCTCTGTTCTTCATTTATTTGAAAAATATGCCATTCTCCAAAACAGTACATTTGTGAGGGGGCTGAATTAAGGGTGATAATACTGAACATATCCATTTAAAATAATGCTAGGCTTCCTAGTTTAGTCAAACACATTGAATGGCTACTCCTCAATATTATTCTCACCAAGAAACCATTTCAAGAGATAATTTAACAGTGAGTGTTGAGCTGTACACTGATAAAGGAGAGCGTTCGTCGCCAAAGCATTTACTATCAGTTTACATAGAGTATCTTAAAATGCCAAAGAAAATGAAATTCCCACCCCGTAATTTAGTCATCATGCTAAATGCGTTTTCTGATGAGATTGCTTCATATTACTGAAGACCAAATTAAAAAGTCAGTGAAAATGAATAGGAAAGTAGAATTGCATAAGACAGACAATGCCATTATTAGAATGGCCACAGACTTCTATGCGTGTTGAAGCGATACTCAGAATTTAAATTCTATTTAGAAGTCCAGGTTGCTGTAGAGCACCACTGAGTGGCCTGCCGCTGACACCTGAGGGAGGGACGCACAACCATGTGGAGATCAACTACAAACAGGCTTGGAACATCCCTGATTATTCACCTATGTCTGGTTAAAACAAACAAACAAATAAACAACAAAAATTTAAGACAGTTCCTAGGCCTGTGCTGGGTCACTGGAAAGTGTTAAATTCAGAAGGGTGTCTGTTCCCTGTGAATTCACCATTCAGAAATCACGAAGAACTTGCCATTGCTTTTGCTCTGTGTTGGGTAAATGATTAGAGTAAGAATTGACACTACTACGTGATTACAGTAAGAATTAACAATTAATAAATACATAATTATTTTGAAAAGAAACTGAAGTGATGATATCCTTGGTTTATTCTATTACATAAAAATATTTAACTTCCAGTTACAATAAGAAGCCGAAAGGTCTTTATTTGCTTCCATAACAGCTGCTTGGAACACTCTGTCTTGTGTATATTCAGATACCCCCCAATGGCTTCTGGTCATCATTTTTTTTTCCTTTCTCTTCTAAAAGATACGTAGATTCTGGCATGTGTTTCCTCTAACCATCCTCTCTCGTACCTATGGCTTTCAGCTTGTTTTAGCGCTTGATTATCATTTCTCTATCACAGTGATATCTATCTTTATCTTCTCATCCTTCTGTTTTATTTGGTGATTTTCTTTATTCTGTGATACATCTGCTTTTTCTATAGTTGTTAAATTCCCTTTCTCATATTCTAGCATCTCTCTCTTGGCTCCTTCTTGCTATTAATCTTTTTTTCTCTCATATTTTTCTCAGCTACTATTTTTGTGTTTTACTTTCTCTTTTTTGTTTCGGATTTATATTTTTATCCTTTGCTTCCATGGGAGAAAGTTTATATCATTATTTTTTGTCTTTTCTCATGTCTTGTGGGAAATTTTCCTGTTCATTGGTTCTGTTTTCTACATACTTGACATATTGCAAGTAATTCTACTAATCACACAGTCCTCAGCAGGGCCCTTACTTTAATAAAATATTCTAGACATGCATTCTTTTAGAAATGTTTGCAAAGTTATGTTATTGGTGTAACCTATATTTTGATTATAATATTATATGTAACTGTATGTAAAAGTGCTTATAAATGAAGGCCATTTGAGCAATAGTATTCTTGCTTTATTTGAGTATATAACTACATGTTGCTTCTGGTAGGATAGCAATCATTACTACTGATTAAAAAGTAATCAAAGTGTTGCCTTTCTTTTGATACTTTAGGGTAGACTTGTATGACTAAATTGTTACATGGTTTCTTGTCTTTGTGTAGAGGTTAATCAAATTGTATTATAATTTCTTCTTTGTCATGCTCTTTTATTTAGTTGTTGGCTAAATAATGTGTAATAATTCAGAAATAAATTTGACAATGCAATAAACAAAAAGCATACTCAGGAACATTCATGTTTCAATAATCTATCTTCATCTTACCTTAATTATTTTTCACTGCTTAACAAATTATCTCTGTTCAATGTTACCTGGGGTATTCATTGACTAATGTATTATTGTACTTATAAATTAATCTAGGGATAATTAATATCCCTGTACAATTTCATTTCACCATTTATAAATATTCATCACATATGCTGAGAATTAAGCTGTGCAAAAGACTTGAAAAGAATTGAACAAAATGTGATGATCTCATATCATCTATTACAGAAGGTAGAAATTAATGAAAAACTATTACCATACATAAAGATATATTAACTATAAATAATAAAGAGAGGGGTGTACGGAACACAAACGACATATAAAGATTGTGTTTAGTGACATTTAAAGAAAGTCTTCTCTGATTAATGTTGAGAGATCATAGTAAGAGCAGATAATTCTGAAATAAGAAATGTCACACACACTTCTGAAATCTGAACCCAGCGTTCTAAAAATTAGCTTATTTTAAGTTTTCAGAATTATTTTATACTACCAACAATTGGAACTTTGTGTAACTTACTATTTTTCACATACCTAGATATATATTTATATATAGATAGATACTATAACACATTAGTGCAAAGAATTTTCATATGTTACCTTAGTTTGTTTTGTGTTAATATAAAAATATCTAAGTCTAGAATGTATGCTATATATGGTGAAATAGAAAATACTCAAAGTGAAATGGGGTGAAGGAGGGAAAATAATAAGATTATAACAAAAAAAGGAAAGGAAACAAAGTTTATCTATATAGAGGGTGGGGGTGGTAGGGTGGGTAGGGCTATGGGAAAAAATGAGAATTAAGTTGTATTATATACTGACACAAATTCTCATTGTTGAGTGCAATCATGATGTGTATATTATTGTACCAATAAAGATTTCAATTAAAAAAAAGAGAAACACACACACACACACACACACACACACACACACACACACACACACATATCTAAGTCTAAGTACTTTTTAAGGAGAAAAGATCCCCGTGAGCCTGATACTGGTGTCCTTCAGCCTTGGTAAAGTTCTTTTCGCTACACTCCATTGTGGTGATTGGCATCATAGTAAAAGTGTATGTGAGAGGGTGCAGTCACCTAGCAAAACAGGAAGAAAGGTTCAGAGCTGCAGCTTGCTCTTTGCAAATATGTTGCTCTCACAGGAACTAGTCAGGACTAAGAGAACAGCAGCAATTATTTCCAAAGGTGGTGTCTCAGTGATCCGTCTCTTACCAAGTCCTCCCTCAGTGTTTCTGCCACCTCAGACTGCCACCCAGGAGACCAAGATTCCAGAATAAGCTTTGAGTACCTTTGGGGCACACTGGAGGTACACCAAAGCAGTGCAATTGCATATGACAGAAGTTTTCTCACATCATACACAATCTTTCTACTGTATTATATTGGAATGATGGTATTGTGTATTCTATTTTCCTTTTCTATTTTGAATAATTTACCACAAAGTAGCATAAAACAACAGATATTATTATCTCAGAGTTAGAGAAAGTTATAAATTCTACTGACCATTTCCAGTGAGGTACTCCTTCTTTCTATTAATCCAAAGCCAACTGATTAGGTATTTACTCATGGAAGTAGAACCCCATTATGTATTCACAAAGTTTAGTTTGTATGATTAAACATGTACTGTGGTAATAAAACTTGGAGAGTACCTCAGAATTCTCTTACCATAAATCCTTTAAGTGGCAAGGCCAAATAAATAGGATACAAGGTTCTGGCTGAGATGTCAAAGCCTTCCTTATGTTATTAAATGATCACAGTCAGTCACTTCATCATTTTCATAAAGGTCTTGTTAAAACTTGTTTGTGTTTTGTAAGTGGGATTTGGGATTTGGTGATACTAGAGATGATGGTGCATTTTTTCCTCAGCTGATCTTTTCACTTTTGTTAGATTAATTGATTTTAAAAGTAAGTGAAATCACTATGTGTGATCACACCCAGTGATACTGAGGGAGTCTCTGTAAGTGTACAATTCAAAGATCTTGGATTGGGCAAGGTTGTACATTTGGACACAGTTAAGGCAATTCATCTTCTTCATATATAGAATTAATCAGAAAAACAGCATTTCAACCTCAAACTTGTGTTGAAACTGCCACGTCTGACACTGTCTTTCATTGACTCACCTGTCTAATTGACCTTGAAGTGAATTGAGGTAGAAGAATTCTTAAGATATTTTTTTCTCTTAGATTCACATTCTCCTCTCACTCTAAGTAAAAATAAAACGTTATTAAAATCCCTATTTTTTACACTACTCTTTCCCTCTATACATCTCATTAATCTTTCACACGTTTTCTCTACCCACATCCTATCTCAGTCAAATTAAAAGTTTAATTTCTAAATTGGCACTTTATGACTTTTTCATATGTCGGTTAACTCTATGAAGCCCCCCCTTCTCCCTCCATCATGTTCAGTCTGTAATCAAGTGCCAGATTTTTAGGAATATTTTCCCTCATTACCTTTCATATATTATTTTTATGCATAAATCTTATATAACCCAACAAGCAGTGTATTTTAGTGGACGTTTTTTTCTTTTTGACACAGGATCTCACTTTGTAGTTCAAGCTGGCCCTGAGCTCACTGCAATTCTCCTGCCTCTGCCTCCTGAGCGCTGGATTACAAGCGTGAGCCACCACATCCAGCACTGTGGTATGCAGTTTTGATTGCTGATGGGCATGAGTCTCCATGCCCAGTATTGTTATATGTGGTCAGGAGGGATCAAACCTGGTGCTTGCAAAACAGGCACCAAAACCACTGAACTAAATCCCCAGCCCTGGAATTTTTTATGATATCTCTACAATACTAAAACATAAACTCCACAAGCAAAAGGATTTCTCCCTTTTTGGTTTTCTGCCAGGAAACTAAGACACACTTAAAGACTGGTATGTAGGTACCTTCAAAATATTTTGAAATGAACAGCTATGTAAAAAAAAATCTAAATAAATCTTTATTTTTTAAAACACTTTTAAAATTTTATATTTTATTTTAGGCAGATAAGTAACCTCATCTCTAATATTGGTTGTGATTATCAAATAGAGCATAGTTTTGAGCAGTTTCGGAAGTAATAAAATTTTTTTGCAAAATAAAGATTCATGTAAACATCTCTAAGCATGGTGTCTTTTACTAAACATAGTCTGTACTTATGTCCTAATAATCTGCCTAAATGACTGCGATGCAAGATTCCTATTTCACAAATTTTCTCTTTTAAAATTATTTCACTGATACTGTGACTTTCAGTTATATGAAGTTATGAAAGCAGGAAGCCCTTCAAATAACACAGATGAAGTCATGTTCCAGGAACTCTGCTAGGCAGCTGAAATTCAAACATGAATAAAGTGTGTTTGCTACCCTTGGGTCTTGATCACAGTGCAGAGCTTGAAAGTGGTCTTATCTTGTATAAAAAACAAATGTATAATAGCTCATTAAGATTATTATCAAGATATTATTTTACTTCTTGAATCATATTTTCTATCTCCTTTATTAATTATAGCTTGTCCTTTTTTTTATCTTTTGTGTTCATTTCATTATCAGAAGGAATTTTGCTCCCTTCTTTTCCTTTCCCGTTGTTCATTTGTGGTTCATTGTCATCATACTCAGGTTTCATTGAAGCTGCAGGGCTGATTTAAACATTATTCTAGTGATTTATTACCTCTTCTTGTACAATGTCTCAGAATTATTCAGCATTACTCTCTTTTATACTTTTTAAACCTTTACACATTGGCTTTGACTCACATGTGCTTATTTCTGCTTGCTTCCTCCCAAATGACCACTAAAAAGACTCTAATGGAGTATAAAAAGGTATAAACCCACAAGGACAAAGAATATGGCAGAAGAGACAATGGCAGATTGGCTGAAAAGCAGACAGAAAAAAGATAACATGTTCAACTGCTTGGAAAGAACTAAAACCTTAAGCACATGGGGAGAGAATACTGATAGAGAAGAAAACCATTTGATGGTGAAGGACTTCTAAATTGTTCAGAGCTTGGAAACACTCATTCCTGGACAGTGAGAGGAAGGAATGCAGTATGAAAAACAGAGTTATAACTTGGAAGTCTGAATATGGAAAATTCAAACCCAGATCACACTGTGAGCCACCCACCAGGTGACTGCTTCTGTGCAGAAAAAAGTTTAACACTCTAGTGAAACGTTAAGAGAAGAAGATTGAAATCACAAACTCACAAATGTTGTAACTTAAATTAGAACTCTTGCGCATTTAGTCTACTTGCTCCTGAAATGACTACACTTGGGTTAAACTCTGCAGCAGAAGTCTAAGAATGCTTCTCCAAAGAAACTGGAGAACCACAAAAGAAAAGGGAGAGAGATGAGGGAAGGAGAGAAGAAGAGATAAATTTATTAGCATGTATTGGCTTCTACTTTTATCCAGTTGTTGTTGTTGATGCTGGTTTAGAGAAAAGGTCTTCAGAGAAAGGGTCTTCTCTGGACTAAGGCACAGAGACACAGTGTGCTTCATAATCTTCCCGATGTGACTGTCCTTGGTTTTGTTTCTGTGTAGTTCAGAACTTCCCCAGAGCTAATTTTGTCAGAATGTGGTTGTTTATTTATTGTCTTTTTTGTTTGTTTGTTTTAGTTTTTTGAGACCAATTTTTACATGCAGGCTAGACTGGACTCAGACTCATCCTCTCCTGCTTCAGTGTCCTTCAGCAGCGTGCACTGGTGTGTCTGACTTTGCTCACTGTGTGGGAAGGGTGCTGAATAAAGACAAAGCCTCCTTGGCCATGTCGCAGATATTACAGTTGCAAGCTTGCACTGACTTAATATAAGTTTTCTTTACGTGTTTGCTGTGTTCTCTGATGAAATCATCTGGGCCTATTTCTTTTCCTTTGTTTGGTAAGTTTTAATGAATTTTATTTCTTTATTAAGCGTAAGAATGTTCAAATTATTTTACTTTGAATGAATTGTGATAGTTTGTAGGAAAGTGTGTATAAAAAACTGGTCAATGTTATCTACATTTAAAATTTATGTATGGGAAGTTGTTCACAGTATTTTCTTGTTATTATCTGCAAGATCTACCAGGATAATTTTTGTTTTGCACCTCGTATTAGCCACTTGAATCTTCTTTTATTTTGGTCTATTTCTCAGTCTTGTTATATACTGTTAAATATTTTACTGATCGTTTTGAAGGGCCAGCACTGTTTTATTGTTTTATTAATGTTTTTCCTTTTTTAATTGTATTGATATCTGTTCTTTATTCTGCAAGATTTGTATTTATTATGCTCTTCTTTCAGATTGTTAAAAAAAAGACTTTAGATTATTGACCTGAGATTTTCTCTTTTCCAATGTAATCATCCAGGGCTATAAATTTTCTTCTCAATAGTGTTTTAGCTGTGTCATATATTTTTAGTATGGTACAATAGAATGTATATTTAGCTAATTGACTACCTATTTGGATGTATTATTTGCTTATACCTTGTCTAGGAGGGTCTTGATAACTTTAAGTTCTTGGAAAGTATCTCTTAGTTATTAACTTCTAGTTTGATTCTGTTGTTATCAATGAACATACTCTGTATCATATCATCCTTTACACTTCTTATTTTTTTAATGTATCAGTTGAAATCTTTATTGTACACTACATATAGATATAATAATTGCACTCCACAATGAGGAATAGTATCAGCATAAGACACAATTTAATTCTCATTTCTTCCCATAGCCCTACCCACCCTACCACACCCACCCCCTATATAGATAAACTTTGTTTCCTTTCTTTTTTGTGATAATCTCATTATTTTTCTCCCTTCACTCTATTTTGCTTTGAGTATTTTCTATTTCACAATATATAACTTACAATTCTAGGATTTACATCTTTATTTTCTAACACCAGAGAAAAGATGTGATATTTACCTATCTGTAATCTATTTATTTCACTTATGAAGATATACTAAAGGTATGTCCATTTAAGTATAAATGATTCAAACATCATTTTTTATGGCAGAGTAAAACTCCAATCTGTAGAAGAAGCACAGCTTTTTATCCACTCTCCAGTTGAAAGACATTTGGGTTGTTTCCAAGATGTAGCAATCACAAACTGAGCTGCTATAAACATGGGTGCACATATGTCATTGTGATATGAGTCTTTTAATTATTTTGTGTATATACCTAGCAGGGTGATGGTCAGGTCAAATGGGACCTCCAATCCTAGCTTTATGAGGATTCTGCAAACTGACCTCCACAGGGGTTGTACGAGTCTACAGTCCCAACAACAGTGTACTCTTCTCAGCAGCCTCACCAACTTTTGCTGCTGGCTGATTCTGAAATGGCAGCCATTCTATGTGGAATTAGATGAAATCTCAGTGTTGTTTTCATTTGCATCTTTCAAATGACTAATGATGTTAAGCATTTCTTCATATGCTTCCTAGCTGCACTTACTTCTTCCTCTGAAAAAATAGCTTCATTTCAGATGTCAGTTTTTCAATTGGGTCTTTAAATTTGGGTGGCTGATTTTTTTCAGCTCTTTATATATTCTAGATAGTAACACTTTATCTGAGGAACAGATGGTAAAGATTTTTTCCCACATTGTTGGTTGCCTTTTTGCTCTGTTGGTGGTTTCCTTTGCTGTGCAGAAGCTTTTTTAAAGAATGAGGTCCCATTTGTTGATTTCTTCAGCCAATTCCTGTGTTATAGAGGTTTTCTTCAAGAAGGCTTTCCCTAAGCCAGTGTCTTCAAGAGTTTTACCTAACCTGTTTGGCAGCACATTCAAAGTGTTTGTTTTAATATTTAGGTCTCTTATCCACTTTGATTTTAGCTTGGTACACGGTGAAAGAGTTAGATCTAATTTTAGCCTTTGGCAAGTTAAAACCCAGTTTTTCTAGCACCATTTGTTAAAGAGGCTATCTTTCTTCCATGGAGGATTTTTGGCTCCTTTGTCAAAGATAAGGTGGCTCAGTGTATCTGGAGTAGTTTCTGGATCTTCTAGTCTACTCCATTCATCCTCAGGTCTGTTACTTTGCCAGTAACATGCCATTTTTATCATGGTGGCTTTATAGTATAGTTTCATGTTTGGAGTTGTAATACCCCCCACCATGTCCCTGTTGCTTAGAATTGCTTTGGCTGTTTTAGGTCTTTTGTGGATCCAGATGAAAGTTTGGATTTTTCTCTCTAGATCTGTGAAATATGCTGTTGGGATTTCAATAGGGATTGCGTTGAATGTGTAGAGTAGTTTTGGGAGTATATCCATTTTGACAATATTGGTTCTTCCTACCCAGGAGCAAGGTATGTCTTTCCATTTTTGGATATCATCTTCTATCTCCTTTTTCAGAGTGCTATAGTTTTTGGAGTAGAGGTCTTTCACCTCCTTTGTTAGATTGATTCCTAGATATTTTATTTTTTTAGGTGCTATTGTGAAAGGGACTGACTCCCCAATTTCTATCTCAATGGGTCCACTGTTTGTGTATATGAAGGTTATTGATTTTTGAATGTTGACCTTGTAAGCAGCTACACGGCTAAAATTGGTGTTTAGGTCCAGCAGTCTTTAATTGAGTTTTTAGTATCCTCTAGATAGAGTATCATGTCATCAGCAAATAATGACAATTTAACTCCTTTTTTTCCTATATTTATTCTTTTCATCTCTTTCTCTTACGTGATTGCTATGGCTAGTATTCCCAGAAGTATATTGAGCAGAAGTGGTGAGAGAGGACATCCTTGTCTTGTTCCTGATCTTAGTATGAAAGGTTTCCATTTTTCACCATTCAGTATGATGCTGGCTGATGGTTTCTCATAGATAGCTTTTATTGGTTAGAGATACAGACCATCTATTCTGATCTTCTGTAGGGTTTTGAACATAAATTGGTGTTATATTTTGTCAAACGCTTTTTTTGCATCAATTGAGATGACCATATGGTTTTTGTCCTTGAGCCTGTTTATATAGTGTATAACATTTATTGATTTATGTGTGTTGAACCATCCTAGCATACCTTAGATGAATCCAACTTGGTTAGGGTGTATAATTTTTTTGGTAATTCTCTGTATTCTGTTTGCCAGTATTTTATTGATATCCTCATTAGGGATATTAGCCTGTAGTTCTCTTTTTTGGTTGGGTCTTTCTCTGCTTTTGGAATCAGGGTAATGGTTGCTTCCAGGAATGAGTTTGGGAGTACTGCTTCCCTTTCAATTTCATTGAAGAGTTTCAGAAGTAGAGGCACTAACTCTTCTTTAAAAGTTTTGTAGAATTCAGCAATAAAACCATCAGGTCCAGGGCTTTTCTTTGTTGACAAGTTTTTAATTATGTTTTCAATTTCACAGATTGATATTTCTATGTCTTCTTTATTCAGCTTTGGGATTTCATATGTGTCTAGGAATCTATCCATTTCTTCTACATTTTCCATTTTATTGAAGTATAGCTTTTCAACATAGGTGTTTACTACCCTCTGGACTTCCCCTGGGTAGGTAGTAATTTCTCCGTTCTCATTCTTAATAGCATAAATATGGGCCTTTTCCTTCTTTTGTGTAATAAGGTTGGCTAAGGGTCTATCAATTTTGTTTATCCTTTCAAATAACCAACTTTTCAATTCATTGATTTTTTTGAACCGTTCTCTTGGTTTCTGTTGCATTAATTTCTGCCCTGATCCTTATAATTTCTTGCCTATTGTGAGCTTTGGGTTTGTATTGCTTCTCTCTTTCTAGTCACTTGAGCTTTAGCATTAAATTGTTTATTTGAGCTTGCTCCATTTTGTGGATGTAGGCTTTCACTGCTATGACTTTTCCTCATAGAATTGCTTTCAGTCTGCCCCATAGATTTCTATATGTTGCACTGTGGTTATCGTTTAGTTGTAAGAACTGTTCAATTTCTTCTGTTACGCATTGGTTGGTCAGCAGAGAGTTGTTCAGTTTCCATGAGTTTGTGAGGATCCTGGGATTTCCTTTGCTATTCAGCTCCAATTTCAGGACACTATGGCCCAACAGTATAAAACGGATAACTTCAGTCCCTTTATATTTGCCTAAACCTGTTCTATAACCAAGCACATGGTCTATTTTGGAAAATGATCCATGAGCAGCTTAGAAGAATGTAAGTTGCGACTTTATGGGATGAAATACTCTGTAGGCATCTATTAAGTCCATTTGCTGAATGGTCTGGTTGAGCTCAAGGATTTCCTTATTCACCTTTTGTCCAGTGGATCTGTCTCTTTATGACAGTGGGTTATTGAGGTCCCTACTATTATCGTATTGGAGTTTATCTGGTTTTTCAAGTCTATTAGTGTTTGTTTTATATAGTAGGGTGCATTAGAATTTGGAGCTCAGATATTTAAGATTGTTATTTCTTTCTCTGGGATTTGTCTCTGAACTAAAAGATAGTGTCCATCCTTATCTCTCT